>ML306487.1:0-48750 GCA_005239505.1 Nicotiana paniculata | reverse complement strand
GTAGAATAAAACAGGTAAGAAAGAAACTCAGTCTAAATACTTAAAGTAAAACCGGATTTTCAATAATTAGCACAAGTACGCACTCGTCACCTTACGTACGACGCATTCAATTACCAATATCACATCCTAAGGGGAAAGATCCCCCACACAAGGTTAGACAAGCCACTTACCTCGAACCGGCTCAAAATCAACTCGAAACCACACTTTTGCCACGAGTATCCGACTCCAAGTGGCCCAAATCTATTCAAAACAATTACATATCGTAAATAACATCTCAAGCAACTGATTCTACTATTTAATTCAAAGCTAAGGCGCGAAATTAGGTAAAATGACCAAAACGCCCCTCGGGCCCACATCTCAGAATGGGGGTAAAAGTTATATTTTCTGGACACCCATTCACTCACGAACTCACTCAACCAGAAACATCGAAATCTGATGCCAAAAACCCCTTAAATGATCTGAATTTCGTTTTGGGGAAGTTCATCAAGTTCCCATGGTTTCCCCCCTATTTTTGATAGTTAAACTAAAGAAAACAACGGAGATTAATGGTCTAACAATGAATTAGGATTAGAAAACGTTACCTATGATCCTTCTCTTCAAAACCCACTGAAAATCGCCAATTCCCGAGCTCACAAATGATTTTTAGACTTATGAAATAAACCCCCGAATTTTTGGAATAAACACACAGGGATCTCGCACCTGCGGTCCCGATCACCGCACCTGCGGAAAAAGCATCGCAGGTGCATAATTCACTTAAGTCCACTGGGGCCACACCTGCGCTCGTTTGGTCGCGCCTGCGATTCCGCACCTGTAGAACTCAGGTCGCACCTGCGACCACTAGCCAAATACCTCGCCATCGCACCTGAGATCAGACCTACCGCGCCTGCGTGTCCGCACCTGCGGAAAAACCTTCGTAGGTGCGAAAACACCAGAAGAGGTCTTGTTCAGCCATTTGATAAGTCCCAAATTCTCCCGTTAAGCATCCGAAATAACCCCGAGGCCCCCGGGACCTCAACCAAAACCACCAACCGACCCTAATACCTTATTCGAACTAGGTCAAGCCTTAAAAACACGTCTCATAAAATCAAAATCATCGATTATTCATAGGTTCAAGCCTAGGAACTTAGGAAAATTCTAGAATTCACATCCGACGCCGAAACACGTCTAAACTCATCCGAATGACCTCAAATTTTGCACACACATCCCAAACGACATGACAGAACTACTACAACTTCCGGAATTCCATTTCGACCCTCGGATCAAAAACTCACTAATGAACTGGACACTTCAAAAATTCAAGCTTCGGCATTTCAAGCCTAAATGAGCTACAGACTTCCAAAATGCATTCCGAACACGCTCCCAACCCCGAAATCACCTAACGGATCTAACAGAACTATCAGATTTCCATTGCGAGGCCGTCTTCACACTGTTCCGACTACGGGCAACTTTCCAACACCTAAGCTCTCATTTAGGGACTAAGTGTCCCAAAACTCTCCGAAACTCAAAACCGAATGTCCCGGCAATTCAATTTAGCAAAAATAGACTTGGGGAAAATAGTTAATAGGGGATCGGGGCGTAAATTCTTATAACGACCAGCTGGGTCGTTACAGGCTAAGTCATTTCCCCCCTTCTAAATAGAGGGGTCTTACCCCATTGTAAATCATCCCAAAATTCAATAAGAATTTTCTCTCTTTCTCTGCAATATTGTTCTTGTTCTTTTATTGTTTCATAACAGTTTGGCATTTTTTGCTTCAAATTTACTCCAATTTCAAATCTCTGTCCTCGTACAAAAGTGACAAACACGTATAAGCATTAACTTAATACTCCTTCCGTTTTAATTTATATAAACTTGTTTGACTGGGCACGAAATTTAAAAAAAATGAAGACTTTTGAAATTTGTGGTCCTAAACAAGTCAAAAAGAAACCTAGAGTATTTGTGTGGTTATAAAAGATTCTCATTAATGGTAGAATTGTAAGTTTAAACTAAATTGTTACCAAATTTAGAAATGGGTCATTCTTTTTGGAACAGAGCAAAGAGAAAATAGGTTTAAACTGGAACAGAGGGAGTAACATATTTGGCCAAGCTTCTAAAATCTGCTTATTTTGAGAAATAGTTTTTTCAAAATTTCTTTTCAAAAAAGTACTTTTGGTGAGAATTTGTTTGTGGTTTTTGAATTAATTTGAAAAACACTTTTGAACAGTAATTAGTGTTTGGCCAAACTTTCCTTTTGTTTATTTTCTTAATCGTGCCATTTCTAATTTCATTCAAATTTTTTTAAAATTCCCTTTTTTCCATATTACTGTTTTATGTCTTCTGACACCTATTTCTTATACAATGAACATTATTTTCATGGAACTTTATCAAAAAATTCATTTAAGAAAATATTTGCAAGATCCTAGTTGGAAAAATTCTAAAAATTAAAAAAAAAACTTATTTATTATGATATATCGTTATATTATATTGTATACTATAACAATATAATGTTACTATAACTATGAATTTAGCTTTGCAATAGCACCTAGATAATTCAACAAATAGTAGTCGAAGTATACTATTATGGTATATTGTATATTGTTACAACATATTGTTGTAGTATATTGCATATTATTATAGTATATCATTATAATATATTTTATACTATACTGTTGCAGTATAGCTATGTACTCTTATAGTATATTGTATATCATCGCGGTATACTGTTAGGTAATTGTGTTTCTCTTCCATTATTACAATATACCGTTGTAGTATATTGTATACTATAATAGTATACTATCGCAGTATAGTTATATACTTCTACAACATATTGTATACTGTAGCGGTATACTGTGGGGTAATTGTGTTCTTTTACGATTTTCAACTGGAAATTTCGATCTCAATCACTTCGAATCAGCTCCAACTGTGATCAAATTTTAGTATGAACTTCTAGAAGGTACTGTAAGCAATATTTAATAGCAGCGAAATCACAATTAAATTCCAAAAAATGACTCGAACTAGAAAAAATAGCGACGAGAAAATCTAAAATTTGTAGGGAGGGGGAGAGAGCATTTTGTGGTGATGAAAGGTATTCAATAGGCAAATATTTCATTCATCAAGAGAAAATTAAACTACATGCGTGTAGTGAGTTAATTGAATCGTAGATATTGAGCAAACCTCTTTTGTTATATACACAAAAACATCACATAACTAAACAAAAATTGCTACTCTGTGCACCCATTAATTTGTCAATATTTTGCTTTGCGGATATTACAAAAAGATTGTCTATCAAATAAACAATTTCACTTTTATGAAAATAAAAGCAAGAACAAAGAGAGAGAATAGAGAAAGAGAGAAATAAAATATTTCTTACCTTGAATTGAAGGAAGGATGATCAACTGTGGGTTAGGTATAGGTTCATTGCCCCTGAAGACTTTAAAGACTTTCTTAATGGATGGACGGGTAATAATTTTATAAGGAATATGTATCTATAGTAATTATTATCCAAGTGGGTACAACCGAGTAATTAATTTAAGTTTAATAGGTAGTCCCCATAAGTTCCTCAAAAAACTTGGGCAAGCAGGCTATTAGTTGAAAAATTTGCGATAGAAGATGAAACGTATTGTAGGTCCTGGGCCCAAACCTTTTTATTTCTGGGCTTCTATTGATGAGCAAAAGAAATGCGTGTGGTAGCCACTAAGTAAGGTGGTGTTTATTTTTTATCCACTAATTCTAATGTTGAGCAAAAATAGCCACTACTCTATTAAAATTGGTTTGAAAAGATATTTTTACCCTTTCTTCAATTCTTATATTCCCAAACCCTTGTTTTATTCGTTCAGAGGGAAAATTTGAGAGGGAAAATTCCAGAAGCAACTTTCGCGTGCTCCTCAGTATCTGTATCGTCCTTGCATGCAAACAAGCTGCACTTAATCTTTCTCCTTCGTCATCTTCTCTTCATTGAACGATCGAACTGGTATTTTTTTGTTGCTTTTATGAATTTTTGTTTTTGTATATGTGCAATCACGATCAATGCTGTGTTTGGCATCAAGTACGTGTGAAGTTTCAAAAATAATGATTATTAGTTGATTCAGCATCGAATATGGAGCTAATTTTTGTGAGGAAGTTATTCAGAAATTTTTGGTATTGAAATGTGTTTGTGGTTCAATCAATATATTTGATTATGTAAGGACATTTCATAAAAATAATCGTACGAATTCATAAGCTACTTGTGTTTATGAATTTTTCGTATTGAAATAAGTTTGTGATTTAATTAATATATTTGATTATGTAAAGACATTTCATAAAAATATTCGTACAAATTCATAAGCTAATTGTGTTTATGAATTTTTAGTTAATTGTGTTCATAAAAGTTAGGGACCAAGTGTCCTTAACTTTTGAACTTGAAACTTGAAGTTCAGGACCAAGTGTCCTTAACTTTTCAACTTGAAATTATAAGTTAAGGATTGCATGTCCTTAACTTTTTAACTTAAAACTTGAAGTTAAGGATCAAGTGTCTTTAACTTTTGAACTTGAAAGTTGAAGTTCAAGACTTATTGTCCTTAACTTTTGAACTTGGAATTCAAAGTTAAGGACCAAGTGTCCATAACTTTTCAACTTGAAACTATAAGTTAAGGACTGCATGTCCTTAACTTTTTAACTTGAAACTTGAAGTTAAGGACCAAGTGTCCTTAACTTTTGAACTTGAAAGTTGAAGTTCAGGACCTATTGTCCTTAACTTTTGAACTTAGAATTCAAAGTTAAGGACCAAGTGTCCTTAACTTTTTAACTTGAAACTTGAAGTTCAGGACCAAGTGCCCTGAAGTTTTTAACTTGTAACTGTAAGTCCTAATCTTTTAGTCCTAATCTTTATGTTCTTTTTCCTTCTTTGTAGTGTGCTAATGGAAGGAGATCGTGTGTTCGAGTTTGATGTTTGGCATAATTTAATGAGCTATTGGAAAGGAGATTTACAGTACAAGGAAACAGTAAAAAGTTTTTTGTCGAACAGGTAGTGGAAGAAGTTGAGGGATGGTATTGGAAACTTTTTCCGATTACAAAGTATGAAGTTCTGTGGTAAACTTATTCACTGTGTATTGTTTTCAGAAATTGTAAATAATGACCCTAATTCGATGACATTCAAGGTTTTTGACCATGAAATTAAGTTTACACGTGAAGCATTTCATATAATTACTGGTTTGAACTGTTCTTCTTTACTGGACATCAAAGGTTTGCATGAAAAAGAGAATAGACTTTCGAAAGTCTATTTCTCCGGAAAGGATAGAATTGAGTTGGGTGATTTGTTTAATTTTATTACTAGTCACCCAGATGGTACATCTGCATCATTTGTAGGCAGCGATGATGATGTTGTGAAGTTGGAAAAAATTTATTTTGTTGAATTTGTTTTGATGGGGAAGCGGAAGAATAGGAATGTGTCCGAGCAGATAATGAAAATTGTAGATGATGATGAACTCTGCTCTTCTTTCAACTGGGGCCTCTTTGTTATGAAACATTATTAAAATCATTGAAGAGTTGTTTGAAGCCCAATGATAATGAGAATGAGAAATAGAAGACAAATATAAAGACAAGGATAGCTACACTATACTTGGCTTTCCTTTTGCTTTTTGTGTTTGGATTATGGAAGTATTGCCTATTTTCCAGGAAAAATAATTTGTGAACTTCCGAGAATGTGATTTTCCTCGGATGTTGTGTTATTCGTATATGAAATCTCCGCAATATGATTCTCTGTGTAAAAAATACTTCCATAATGAAAATATAAGTTAATCTAATTACTAGCTATTTTTTTTGTTTATGTGTTTTAGTTCTGAAAACTTATGTTTTTTTTGTTATATAATAGGTGTATAAATTGATCGAGGTGGCACCATTTGTTTCTTTTGAAGAAGATGCAAAGCCTGTTAGTGTGCATGAGTCAATTTCTCAAGATCAAAGCTCAATGCCTTCTTCCACACAATTTGGTGAAGCCATGCTTAAGAAAATTGTTAAAGTAGGTTTTCTATCTTTGAATAGCACTTGTTTTTTATTTGATTGTTTTTTGCTTAAGAGATTTTTTTGTTTTTATAGTTTTTGATTCAGATATTAGAGAAGTTTAAAAAGGATCTGCAGGCTGAAGTTATTAGAATAAATCAGAAAATATTTGTATCAGAAAAAAAGATTCAAAATGATATCAAGGTAATATCATTAATTTCAGTTAGTCTAAGTTCAGGACCTTGTGTCCTTAATTTTTGAACTTGTAACTCAAAGTTAAGGACTGCCTGTCCTTAACTTTTTTACTTGTAAGTCTAGGTTCAGAACCATGTGTCCTGAACTTTTGAACTTGAAATTGGAAGTTCAGGACCAAGTGTTCTTAACTTTTTAACTTGTAAGTCAAAGTTAAGGACCATGTGTCCTTAACTTTTGAACTTGGAATTCAAAGTTAAGGACTGCCTGTCCTTAAATTTTGAACTTGAAACTTGAAGTTAAGGACCTATTGTCCTTAACTTTTGATTTTGTAACTATAAGTTAAGGACTGCCTGTCCTTAACTTTTAAACTTGAAACTTGAAGTTCAGGACCAAGTGTCCTTAACTTTTCAATTTGAAACTTGAAGTTCAGGACCTATTGTCCTTAACTTTTTAACTTGGAATTTAAACATGTCCTTAGCTTTTGAACTTGAAACTTGAAGTTTAGGACCAAGTGTCCTTAACTTTGAACTTGTTACTCTAAGTTAAGAATTGCATGTCCTTAACTTTTTTACTTGTAACTTGAAGTTTAGGACTACCTGTCCTTAACTTTTTAACTTGAAACTTGAAGTTTAGGACTACATGTCCTTAACTTAACTTAGTTTCTTTCACAGGATTTAAAGAGAAGTCTAGGATCAAATATTGATACTTTGTTGAGGATTTTTATGAAAGGGACATNGATGTGCATGCAGAAGTTCAGTATGAAAGCGATTATAGAGATGCACATCTAGATGATGAAACTGATATTGGCACTGAAATTGGGAAAGGTTAGATATAGATTTTGAATTTTTTGTCATTGAAATTTATATTCAATAGTGTAATACATATAAACTTTTTTGTGATTACAAATATATATATAGAATATATTGATGGAGTGGAAGTTCAAGATGTAGTAGAATGTCAAGACCAGGAAAATCCAAAAGAGACAGGAGTAACAGAAAAAATTTGTAAATGTTGAGTGCAATCTCAGGATTTAGAAAGTCCATTGGGAACAAGTGTCAGTGAGATTGTATGCAAATGTGTAGAAGGAACATATGATATGTCTACACCTCTCTCATATAAAGAGAATTTTGGAGTTCAACATTGTGCCAATCAAAGTTAGATGGAATTTTCATGATATGTTGAATGTTAGTTGTAGTGAACTATTAGAATGGGTATTAATTGTAAATGTTACAGAATCTTTTGAAGGTGCAAGGGAAGAAGATGGAGTGGAATATCAAGAGAGAAATGGAGTACAATCTCAAGACTTAGAAAATAGCAAAGTAACAAGCATAAGTGAGATTGTTTCCAAATGCATAGATGCAACATGTGATCTCTCAACACCTTGCTCTCTTACCGCCAATATTGGAAGCCAAGAAAATGCTAGTGAAGATAATGATTTAACTGGGATGATCTTGACAACTGCAAAAGGTTAGACAGTGTTTTTTTTAAATTTTATACATGTTTGTTTTAATCAAAGATTAGTAACAAGTACTAATTGTGAATATTTTGCAGAATCTTGTGAAGTTGCAATTGAAGAACATGTGCAGTTGGAAGATAAAGAAAATGCAACCAATATGTCAGCTCAATTTTCTGTTGAAAAAATACAAGAAGGCAGTACGAACAAGACATGTATTGATTGTGTCATAAATATTATATTCATAATTGAAACTGCCAGTACATTTCAAAAATAATGTTCTTAGTTTTTATCTCTTCATTTGACGACTTCAAGAAAACTAATGTATATATATAGTGTTGTCTGCAGAGAAAAACAAAGATGAAGCTCTTAACCAATATACTAGGAAAAGGAAGAGAGATAGTATTGGTTATGATGGTCCATCGTTTTCTATTCTTACTCCTACTCCTCCAAGTACACAAATGAGTATTGATGAGGGTTTGTCTATGGAGGTTGCAGGAAATGTTGAACAAGAGCTTGGTTGAGGTAAAAGGAATAAAAAACTTAGTTGGCAATTAAAATTTCCTTTTGAACCGGAAAGAAAAACAGGAACATCGATGGCGCACAATGAAAATACTCCCAAGAATTCGGGCTGGATAAAATCAAAATATACTCGTACATGTATTTTTATTATGCCAAAGATAATGCAAAATTATTGAAGAAATTCATTGTGTAGTTGGGCAAGGAGAAAAGGAAACTGTAAGTCCTTTAATGTATTTCATTATTTTAAATTTAGGACTAAGTATATTGATACTGAAATTCCTAAAGTTAAGTATCCTTAACTTCTATGATTGTAGATCTAAGTTTAGGACCAAGTGTCCTTAACTTTTGAATTTAGAAATCAAAGTTAAGGACCAGGTGTCCTTAACTTTTCAACTTGGAATTCAAAATTCAGGACCAAGTATCCTGAACTTTTGAACTTGTAAGTTAAAGTTCAGGACCATGTGTCCTTAACTTTTGAACTTGTAAGTCTAAGTTCAGGACCATCTGTCCTGAACTTTTGAACTTGAAAGTCTAAGTTCAGGACCATGTATGCTTTACTTTTGAAATTGAAAGTTGAAGTTCAGGACCAAGTGTCCTTACCTTTTCAACTTAAAACTTGAAGTTCAGGACCAAGTGTCCTTAACATTTCAAATTGAAACTCAAACTTCAGGACCAAGTGTCCTTAACTTTTGAACTTGAAACTCAAACTTCAGGACCAAGTGTCCTTAATTAGGAAATGAGGACTAACTTCTAACTTTGATATTTTCAAAATTTCAAGGGACAAACTGATATATATGCTGATGATAATGGTGTGGGAAATAATCCATACAAATTGTATCATCAAAAAATCAGGAGCAAAATGTTCTTCCTTGAGCTTTCAGATAGTAGCTTTGTACTTGATGATCAGGTTTGATAATTAGCAAGGCATTTATTTTCTTTATTCTTAATTTATTATTTTTTAATTATTTTATGAAGGATGGATTTATTTTATTTTTTGCCTTTTTATGAAGCATATTGACATTGCCCTATATTATCTGAGAAAGAAGGAATGCTACCACCCTCTCGACCATCCTTTTCGTTGCACAACTACAAATATAGTTTTTGATAACTATATGCTAGAGATATATAAGGAACTCAATGAAGATGTTACAAATGGGTTTTGGTGTGGTGATAATCAATTGGTTATGACACCATATGTTTGGGGTGACAATCGTAGATGTGGAATTGATTGGACCGAGGTTGACAAAATATTTTTTCCATGTCGGCTTCCTTCAGAAGATGATAATGATGTGACACATTTTCTTTTGGGGGTATTGGACTTGAATGAGAAAAAGATTGATGTGTATGATACCATATATGGTGAGCCATATGAGGCAGGAATGAATCACATTGAAATGTATGCACGCGTGATCCCCAACTTGCTAAAGTTCTCACAGTTTGAGAAAAATCACAAGTCTTTTGGAAATGCATTCCACAAATTTGATATTCAGTGGCAAAAATCACCACACCAAAATGGATCGTACGTGTTGTTATTTGTTATATAATTTATATGTACTTTAGTTTTATTGTTTAATTGACTCCATATCTTATATCTTTCTTAGGACTGATTGTGGTGCATTCCTAATCAAGTATGTGGAGTTGTTGATGATGGGAAATGATGTGGAGAAATTCCAACCTGAAGACATAAAAGACTTTATAAAAGAACTTGTAGCAAATATTTGGGCACATGGAGAGTGGAAAAGAAATTCTGGTTATGATACACCACCAGAAAATGTTGGCGACGACTATGATAGTGAAAATGAAACTTGTTGTCCGAAAGAGCTGTAGTTTAGTTGTAAAGAAAGTTAGTTGTAGATGATTTACTATATAAAATTGCTGTAAAGAATCCATATTAATTCTGAAATATCTTGTAAATTCCTCAAAAGGCACTTTTATTTTGTTTGCATAGCATAATTTTTTGTCACAGCTATGCAAAATTACAATTTCAGAAGTAATATGAAGGCATTGTGTTATTAATTTCTTTGTTTCTGTCAAGTATTGATTTGTCCATTTGCAATCCCTAAATTAAGTGTATTGAGCTTGTAAGTATTGATTTGTCCTTAACTTTTGAACTTGTAAGTCAAAGTTCAGGACCATGTGTCCTTAATTTTTTAACATGAAAATCAAACTTCTGGTCCAAGAGTCCTTAAGTTTTGAAATTGAAACTCAAATTTCAGGACCAAGTGTCCTTAACTTTTGAACTTGAAAGTCTAAGTCCAGGATCATGTGTCCTCAACTTTTGAAATTGAATCCTTAAGATTTGAACTTGGAACTCAAACTTCAGGACCAAGTGTCCTTATTTTTTGTACTTGGAACTGTAAGTTAAGGACCAAGTGTCCTTAACTTTTGAATTTGTAAGTCAAAGTTAAGGACTGTCTGTCCTTAAATTTTGAACTTTGAACTCAAACTTAAGGATTGTTTGTTCTTAGCTTTTGAACTTGTAAGTCAAAGTTAAGGATTGTCTGTCCTTAACTTTTAAATTTTGAACTCAAACTTAAGGACTGTATGTTCTTAACTTTTGAACTTGTAATTCAAAGTTAAGGACTGCCTGTCCTTAACTTTTGAACTTTGAACTCGAACTTAAGGACGGTCTGTCCTTAACTTTTGAACTTGTAAGTCAAAGTTAAGGACTGCTTGTCCTTAACTTTTGAACTTGAAACTTGAAGTTAAGGACTGCATGTCCTTAACTTTTGAACTTGTAAGTCAAAGTTAAGGACTGCCTATCCTCAAATTTTGAACTTGAAACTTGAAGTTAAGGACTGCATGTCCTTAACTTTTGAACTTGTAAGTCAAAGTTAAGGACTGCCTATCCTCAAATTTTGAACTTGAAACTTGAAGTTAAGGACTGCATGTCCTTAACTTTTGAACTTGTAAGTCAAAGTTAAGGATTATCTGTCCTTAACTTTTGAACTTTGAACTCAAAAGAAACAAAAAGAATGTAAGCAGAAAGAAATTTTGAAAATTCAGACATCTGCTCAAATAAGAATAATATAAATGAATCCAATTTATAGCAAAAACTTAAAAGAGTCGATAAACATAAGTGGATATATCTACTATTCTCTTTGATTCCTTGAAAATGGATGGACTGTCGGAGAATATATACAAGTTGTTCTATTATGACCAATTCTTCTGCAACAACCACATTTGAATGTTATTTTTAGTGACTCGGTAGCTGGAATATGCCTTTTCTTCTGCCTTCTACCTGGTGGCACTTTGAAATTTGGAGGTTTAACAAATTGTGACTTAACACTCTCTGGTACAATCCAAGAATCAGTATGTCTTACAGGATGTATTTGTCTTTCATATGTTTTCAGCCAAGATTCCTTTAAATACCAGTGCGAGCAATAGTTGGACTTCTTGATGTTTCTCTTCTCGATAGCTGCAATTGCATGTATGCATGGTAGTTCATCAAATTGAAACTGAAAACAATCACATGTTCTTTTGTTTAATAACCACCAAGAAAGTAATTCCTTCTTCTTCAACTCTAGAACGCCATGAATCAATAGGGAAGACCTTCAATGTTGAAAAATTATAAGTTAGTACATTATGTTAAATTATATTAAAATAATAACCTAAACATAGAACATAATACTTACATTCAAAGTAAATGCTAAATCTATCTTTTTCTTCAATTCCTCTTCTACCCAACAAGAAACATCATAAAAAGTTCTTTCTGCTTCATTTCTTCTTTCATAAAACCACCGTTGTAGCTTCACTTGAATGAAATCCATCATTCTTAGTATAGGCATCTCTCTTGCTTCTAATATGACAGAATTCATTGACTCAACTATGTTTTGTTTGAGCATATCATATCTTCGTCGTGGACTACAAGAACGTGCCCACCTTTCTGGTGGTTCTTCCATCAAATACTCATAAGTCCTCTTATCTACTTTTGCTATATCTGACATGTAAAGATCAAATTCTTTGCGCCTGTATACTCTTGCAGCACTTTGAAAAAGTTTTATGACCTCACTTTTCACTTTCCTTCGCTTTAGGTTCTGCTCCAAAGGATAGATACAAATCCCATGGTGGCTTTCAGGATATACCTTTGCGATGACATATGCAATAGATTGATGCCTGCCTGATAAAAAAATTAAATTCTCACGGCTCCCAATTGCATTGCGAAGCTCACTAAAGTACCACTCATAGGAATTGTCATTTTCAGATTCTGCTATTCCAAAGGCTAGTGGAAAAATTTGGTTATTTGCATCCTTTGAAACTGAAATCATTAAAACACCATGAAATTTTGACTTCAAAAAAGTTGCATCAACAACAATCACTGTTCTACAATTATTCCAACCAGATATTGATGATCCATATGCATAAAACATATAAACAAACCTAAAAATACAGTATAAAATAAGGTTAACAGAAGTTAAGGACAAGCAGTCCTTAACTTAGTCTAACAAGGTCAAAAGTTAAGGACAGGTAGTCCTGAACTTCAGGTTACAAGGCCAAAAGTTAAGGACAAGTAGTCATGAAGTTAGACTAACAAGGTCAAAAGTTAAGGACAGGTAGTCCTGAACTTCAGGTTACAAGGCCAAAAGTTAAGGACAAGTAGTCATGAAGTTAGACTAACAAGGTCAAAAGTTAAGGACAGACAATCCTGAACTTCAGGTTACAAGGCCAAAAATTAAGGACAAGTAGTCCTGAAATTAGACTTACAAAGTCAAAAGTTAAGGACATGCAGTCCTTAACTTAGAGTTACAAGTTATAAAGTTAAGGACATGGAGTCCTTAACTTAGACATGGAGTCCTTAACTTAGACTAACAAGGTCAAAAGTTAAGGTCACCATGTCCTTAATTTTTTAACTTACAATTCTAAGTTAAGGACCAAGTGTCCTTAACTTTTTGACTGCACACATGAAAGTTAAGGACAACACGTCCTTAACTTTTTAACTGGTTAAAGACAACATGTCCTAAATTTTATAAAACAGGCTAATAACTCTTTTTTGATTGTTTACCTGTTGTTGTCGTCTATCTTTATGTTAGTATATGTTCCCGGGTTTTTACTTCTCATCATATACAAACATGAAGACAATAATTCTTAATTCTCTTAAGGAGTTCCTCTTATTAAAGTGGAAGCACGTTGAATAGCACGCCACACCTTGTGATACCCAATGTCTAGTCCATGCAATTTTTGCATTTCTGCCATGACAAAAGCTGGTGTAACTTCAAACCTTGGGTCTCGAAGATTGTCGATAATGTAACCACTAATCAACTTTGAAGTTACATGCCTTTGGTCAGCTTTCATAGTGTTAACAGAGCAATCATGATTTTTCTCAATCTTTACTATCTTGAACAATGTTGAATATTTAATTCTGAAAGCACGCACACACCACCCGCACCTATCATTATTGCATTTCAACGAATATCTTGTTGAGCTTGGTCTAACAACCTTGAGTTCAAAATGTCCTTTAATTGCTATATTCGAAAAACAGTTAATTATACTCTTCTTTTTGTCAAATATTGATCCCACTTTTATTTCATCCAACGAAGCATTTTTTCTTAATATCCTAGTTGGGGATTCTTTTTGTTTCGAATTTGAGCTTCGTCTAGTTAGTTGAGTAGAGGTTTTTTCATCAATTTCTTCGATTACCGATGCACTCTCTAAGACTTGAATACCCAAAGCTTGTTCGTTGTCAATCTCTATAATGCTTTGTCCTTCTACTTGAATAGAATCAAATGTTTGAAGCACCTCTTCAGTTATTGGTTGAGCTTCAACCATATCTATTTCCATTATCTGTTGGCATTTGTTTTGATTGTCATGTTGAGTTTCTCGTTGACATGTTCAAAGGTGCTTGTTGATCCAAAAACTCTTTCCGAAATATCAACAATGAAACGACAGCCCTTGGAGAGTGAATGACTTTTTAGTAACTCTATACATGTGTGAAGATCTTAATATTTGGATACAAGCATTCCCTTGCTTGTTCCCAGGTTGATATCAAACTATATCACTGCTTCAAACATGTCTCTATCCAATTCAATAACTTCAAAGATCTGTTTGATGAAATCTTCAAACCGAATTGCCTCGGGTACTAGAACAAGCTTTGTTTGATGATCAAGATACTTATAGTCTTCAGTCCATCTACCATTAAAAGCAACTATAATGCATATTGTTTCTATCCTGCAAGTCAAGAGAATGGGAAACTCAGGTATTTTATAGAGAAATCCTTGTATAATTAAGAATAGGTACTGTAAGTTAAGGACCAAGTGTCCTTAACTTTTTAACTTGAAATTCAAAGTTAAGGACCAAGTTTTCTTAACTTTTTAACTTAGAACTCAAAGTTCAGGACCAAGTGTCCTTAACTTATGAACTTGAAACTTAAAGTTCAGGACCAAATGTCCTTAAGTTATGAACTTGGAACTGTAAGTTAAGGACCAAGTGTCCTTAACTTTTGAATTTGGAAATAAAAGTTCAGGACCAAGTGTACTTAGCTTTTGAACTTGGAAACTCAAACTTCAGGACCAAGTGTCTTTTTGAACTTGGAATTCAAAGTTAAGGACCAAGTGTCCTTAACTTTTGAACTTGAAACTTGAAGTTAAGGACTGCATGTCCTTAACTTTTTAACTTGTAACTCTAAGTTAAGGACCAAGTGTCTTTAACTTTTCAACTTGAAACTTGAAGTTAAGGATTGCCTGTCCTTAACTTTTGAACATGTAAGTCAAAGTTCAGGACCAAGTGTCCTTAACTTTTCAACTTGAAACTTGAAGTTAAGGATTGCCTGTCCTTAACTTTTGAACATGTAAGTCAAAGTTCAGGACCAAGTGTCCTTAACTTTTCAACTTGAAACTTGAAGTTAAGGACTGCATGTCCTTAACCTTTGAACATGTAAGTCAAAGTTCAGGACCAAGTGTCCTTAACTTTTCAACTTGAAACTCAAACTTCAGGACCAAGTGTCCTTAACTTTTCAACTTGTAAGTCAAAGTTCATGACCAAATGTCTTTAACTTTTTCAAAACAATTTGCAAAACTATGACAGTATGTTTTTAATAATCAGAAGAACAACAAAAAGTTAAGGACATTGTGTCCTTAACTTTTTCAATTCAATTTGCAAAATCAGGACACTATATCATTAATATTAGTAACAACGGTCATGTTAAGGACACCAAATCCTTTTAACATTATGTGCTCAATTTTTATAGAATTATCAATGGGAGCGATGTCCTTAACCTTAACAATCCAGAAATTCAAAAAAAAAATCAAATTCCTAGTAACGAAATAAAAATCAATAGAAACACACAAAAGCATAACTTACTGTAAATTTATGTCGATTTTGGACGAGAAAGTTGAATTCTATAATTTCAAATCGGAAGAGAAGCTTCTGCAATTCTATATTGAAATTTGACGATCACAGTCTCTGTTGCTGCTGAAGTTAGTTACGTGCTACTGTTGCTGCTGCTCGTTAATAAAAGCATAGGTATAAGTTATAGCAGAAGGGTATTTTCGTCCAGTCAGGTAAAAGTTTATTAAACCAGTGGCTAAAGACTAAAGACATTCAAAACACCGGCTTTAAAGTGAAGATATGTGCTCTTAATGGCTATTTGCGCACATCACCCTTGTTTATTCAGGATCTAACCGGGGACTAAACGGCCCATCGCGTTTATTGACAAACTAAACCGAGTCGTTCAAGCAGAAATGACATTAGGTATCCACGCTAAAGGGGAGTGCTATTTAGAAATTAATTAATGTGTCTTAAATTTTTTATTTTGCAGTTTAACCTTTCGAAATAAAATAAGTATTGATTAATCCCTACATAGCAAATAGCAACCCTAAAAATGATTGCTGGTACACTTTCCCATTAATCAAGTATAATTTCCGTGTTTTTATGTAAGAAACTTGTGAATTGCACATATCTTCATATACCAGATTATTCTTCGATATATTTGTAAATCACATCCTTTATAATTTTGAATTTAAGAAAATAACTTTTTCAGATTTTCTTACGTGTAAAAACAAATATAAAAAAAAGATAGCGTCAAAAAACTAAAAACTTGACCCGGACTTCAGGCTTTTACACACACATGAGAAAGGAGGTTAGGTGATCCTTACTTCATGTTGATTCAGAGATAGTTAATGAATGAAAGAACAAGTACTAGTTGTAGTAGAAAATTTTAAAATAATAACAATAATCCGAATGTAAGTTGTGTACAGGATATAAAAAAATATTTATACAATCAATTACTTATAAAGTAATGAAAAATAAAATTTGATACCGACAAATTAAACAAATGTAAAGAGTAGTAGTAACTAGAGAGAGGAGGGTGGGGGCAGAGACGAACACAGGAAACGAGAGTGTGGCCTTTTCCATAAAATTTAGAGAATCGAGGCCCATTGGTGTGTAGGGAAAGAAAACCAACCCAACCCCAACCCCAACCCCAACCCCAACCCCAACCCCTCTTTTGCTTTAGAGANCATGCCTCCCCCCCCCCCCACTCTGCTTTTTCTCTTACTTTTTTAAATTAAGACGCGCGGTATAAAATATGCATAATTTATATATTATATTTAATAATTTATATATATACAGACTATTTATATAAAGATCCCTTGACCAAATCCCCCTCTTACTTACTGTCGTCATATTCACGTCACGCTACTAGACTAGAGACCCTTCCACAGAATGCGATGACCAATAATACAAAACTGCTCTCTTTTACACTCAAGGGGTCCTTTGGTTCACAAGTTAGAAATAAGTTTTTAACAACAATATTACAGTTATTTCATTCACTGCATTACTAAAATCATACAATAATTTGGTTGGCCATATTGAAGTCTTGTTTGTTCATTTAAAAAAAAGAAAAAGTAAAAGTATGTTTGTCCATAAAATTTTGCAAATTTTTACAAAATTTTCGAAAATATGTGTTTTTCAGAAAAGCTTTGTTCCGGCTCACAAATCTACAATAATTTTTCAAGTGAAGTGTATGTCTAAACATAATATTAAATTCCAAAAAATATTACCTTTTTTTCAAAAATTATGGAGTAGTTTTTATGTCCAAACACCTACTAACTAATACCTATATTAATTTAGCTAAAATAACATATAATAATGCATGATAATATTATTTAGAGTAAAAAAATGCCCCTTTATACTAAATAATTTAGTATAACACTCTTTTTATTATTAATCACTACATAAACAATCTCTTCATTGTTATCTCTGTTTCACTAACATGTGAACCAAACCATGATCAATTGGCAATCCAGAACTGTTTAATCTTTGGTAATTATCTAAGATATTTGTATTCCAAAATAATAATATGAAGAAAAAAAAGGAAAAAAAAAAGGAAATGACCAAAGGGGAGGAAAAGACAGTGCTACAACAGTAGTAAGAAGATGTACAAAATATGCATTATCATCAATCTTGATTCTGCAAAAATCTACAGAAGCTAAGCTAATTAATTTGATATTCATGTATATAGACAGTTGAAGAGAAACTTATTTTCTCCATACAAAAAAAAGAGGATGTATTGTATCTAAGGGTTGAAGATAAAGTTGCCACATTTACATTTCCAACACATAGGTTTGTAATTAGAGATATCATCACCTCTTGAATATGCTAAGAATTTAGGGAATGCATTGAACTGATGGCTGCTTCTTAATTGCTTGTGTTTGAGGTTTGGCACAATTGGGACTTGAACTGCTTCACATGGTCCACACTTTCTACATCTTCCTTCACATCTTGGTGGCCTTGAACCTATTAAAGATCTCACCTTTAACATCTTCTCTTCATTTTTCCTCTGCATTTTTTTTAAAAAATAAAAAATAAAGAAATTCTCATTAATATTCCTATTGATGAACTTTAAAAAGATCAGGCATTTTAGATCAACAACTCACCTGAGTAATTCCAGTTTGCAGCTTGAGAATTCTCCTACCTGCAAAAATGATTAAAGATGGAGAAATTATCCTTTAGAATTCTTAGTTTCTTTGTAGAATTGTGACTAACAGAATGTAAAGAAAGAATTAACCTAAACAGCCGTCCACTCAACCGCTAGAACTTAAAACAGCCCTTGAATATATAATGTAGGCAGCTATTTGGGTAAAGATCTCGAATGTAAAAGATTTGAAGTTTTTGTATTCTTGAACAAAATGTAGGAATGACAAACTTACCTTCAGCCATGAATTTAACATGTGTCAAGCCAGAAATGAATAGAAGTAGTAAGAAGATGATTGTCTGCAAATTCCTATGGCAAAATACAAAAAGCTGAGAACATGCCATTGGATTTACTTGTTAAGAGAGTGTAAAAGGCAGAGGTTTGGTAATCTTAAGATGGGAAAGTGAGAATAATTGACAAAAGTTGATCAAAAGGTTGAATGAGAAGTGAATCTCATAAACAAGAGAAGAGAAAACAGTCTTTTTAGTAGTACACTGATATAAGTATGGAACATGGTATTTTTATTTTTTATTTTTTTTTAAAAAAATAAAAGAAAAGAAGTAGAGGAAAATCCCTGAAAAGGGAATGACCTAAAACCTCGTATTATGAGCCATTCAGAAATTCCAAGAAATTGTTAGTTGGCAGAGAAATAGAGGTTTAATTAAGAGTGAAGAAGGTGTACAAAAAAGAATGGAGGAGGAGAAAGGGTAGAAACAATAATACAGTTAATAGAACAAAAAAAGAGGTTTTTTCCATAAGAGGACAAGTGAATTCAGTGGTATAGCATATGGTCTTTCATTTTCTTTCATTCTCACTCACTTTGTCCCCCTCTCATTTGTAAATATCACCCCACAGCCCCTCCTCTCTTTTTACTGTTTATTTTTACTGTTTCTTGAAATAGTGTAGTGATTTAATTTCCAAGAAAGATAAAGGAATTTAGGAAAGTATAGGTGTTAGTATAGGGTGTAATTAGGCAATCTGCACGAGCCCTGAATATGATGAGAAAGGTTACCTCCAAATCCACGCAAAAACTGTTGTATGATATTTCCTACCATACTTGGTCATATCACACCCTCAGTCACATTTTGCCAAGTCAAACTCTTCAAAGTAAAATAGACGATTTGAAATATCTTTAAATAAAATTTTCTTTTATACTTGAAAGAGATCGACCTTTTTGCTTCTTTCACTTAATAACGTTCCTCTCGCAAGACCTTTTTTCTCCGCTCAACAGTAATTTGCGTAGTTTGCTATTTAACTTTTAGTTCTTTTCATCTTCTTGAGCCGTACTTCTATCTCCATTAGTGGTAAGGATTAGGTCTACGTAAACAATATTCTCCTCCGATCCCACGTGTGAATCATAACATCCAGCTCAAGTAGTAGACATTGCACTGTAGTGGCAAATCTTGAAAACCTACTCTTTGATGAAAAGATAATGCAAGGCAGATATAATTACCAAGTGAACAAGCAATTCAATTTTCAAAGCCATAATAATGAAAATGGCAGAAAGGAGCAATCATTTGTTGAAATAAAAACTACTCCTATAATACGGTGTATGTCACATATTACAGTGAACAGTTGGATTTAGTTTGAGCACGCAAAGGTTTGAGACTATATATAATAGCTGTAAAGTGCTCTACATTATATTTGTTTTTATGCTTTCTATTACCCCAATTAGGAACTTTCGTAAATTTCAGAGAAAAATTCACCAAATAAAACATGCGCCTCACCCATATTTGCAAATGAATAATAGGAGCAGCTCACAAAAAGTCTCAGTAATTATTTTTGGCAGGGGTAAAGGACCAGCAGTAATTAAATCTTGAAAAGCAGGTAAAAAAAAACTGACCTGCTTATGTGGATAGTACATCATGCATTAAGGGCAGTAGTCAGCAAGTAGGGACCAAATCTTACCTGAACCTGATTTTAGGTTACCTGCTTTATTATCAGCTTTTTTGCTACTGTAGGACTTGGCCAAACTGGACTGCATTAAAGCCATTTCCTTCCTCTATTTTTGTTCTTCAAATTGGGACATGGGGTGAAAGCCGTAGTGGCGGAGATAGGATTTTACTAAACGGGTTAAAAAATTTTAAGTAAAAATATGTTTAATAAAAACTAAAAAAAATTGATAAATATATGATCTATTAAAATATTCTTATGGAAAAATTTTCTTAGTAATACATAATAGTTACTTTTTAGTCGTCTCATAATAATTTTATGATGATGTACACTTTCAAAATAACTGAATTTAATAATTAAACATAAAAATAAATACGAACCTATATAATGATATGTTCTATTTAATTTTAAATTATCGATATGCCATTTCAAATTTGAAAAAGGTATAAGAATTTAATAGATCTTGACATAAATATGGAAGAACAAAGAGATTGACACGTTTACTAACCCTTGATAAAAAAGTGATCATACAACCAATTATTTAAAGTTAATGAATATGGAGCACTTCATATTTAATTAAATATTACATCCCATACGTGAATCGTAAATATTTCTAGATACTTTTTAAAGAAAATTCTATAAAAAGCATATATTAGTATATAGGTTTGGTTCGATTTTTTTTACTCAATACCAAACTAAATCAAACCAAACCTAGTCAGATTCTCTAATCCATTTGATTTGATGCGATTTTTCCGGTTCGATTTATACACCCCAGTGGTAGCTATGTAAGATAAGGGGATAGCACAAAGTTAAGAGTTAATTGTGCCCAGGGAAATATAAACTGAAAAAGAATAGTTTATGTGAAATTTTACATGCTAATATTACTATTTGCACATTAAATACTATGCTCACACACAAAATTATCTTGAAAATATAAGATGACTCATAACAAATAAAGGTAAATATTTATTTAGTCACACTCTCTGCTCAGAAATTATTCCGAGAGCACTCTCTTAAACATTATTACTATTTAAACGTTATTTTTTTTTTTTTGACGATGACTTAGAAAAGACTGAGGTTTTGTGTCCATTTACCATTTTCTTTGCATAAGCTGTCTTTAAAATACTTTTGAAAGGAATGATTATTGTACTTTTAACAATCAATGTCCAAAATCAAAGTGAAGATAAAGAAAGTCAACACTCCATTCATTCAATCACATCATTTATTATAGTGAATACCAGGAAGCACTGGTTATCATTACATTTGAAGAGACAACTGCATATCCAAATTGGAGCTCAACAACTATACAATTAATTTCCTCTTGAACTTTTTGATGTATCATCTCTATATCTCGAATATATCCCTCTATAATTTATGCAGCAGGCTCTGTAAATTACACAGGCCTCTATGGTGTTTTAAATACATCAACTAATTACTTCTATACGGCAAAATTGTCGATCATGTGTTGTATAACATCTGCTCCATCAGAATTAAAGCAATAGTTCGTTACCTGAAATTGCACAACAAAGGAAATTAAAAGATTTCCTACTGCAGACAACTTTCCTGCGAAACAAAAACAGAACCAAATGACAAATCCTTGGCCTAAAATGCAATACTTTTTTCAGGTGAAAGACTTCAAGAAAGGCGGAGTTTTTGTAAGTTTAGATATAAAATGCAACGGAGTGTGAAGAACCTCAAAAAAGAAAATCAAAAAACTACCAAATTTACTTCTGTTTGTTGGAAACAAATAGTTCAAGATGAACATGATTTCTGTAGATTTTTTTTTGGGATCAGTTTAGACCTTTGGTTTGAATGAAACAAAACGGATAGAGAAGATTCATATGCCCCAACTAGCTTGGGATTGAGACGTAATTGTTGTAATCTCGACAGATTATAACCCTAGTTACCCCTTTGATCCTAATTATCTATTCTTTGCTACCCACATTATTGCTCCAACAATCCATCTATCACCCCAATAGTATGCAAATTTATCATCATATGTTGATTTATACCAAAATATGGGAGAAAGGTGAATTTTTTTATGAGCTTTCAGGGAGAAAAAGAAAAGAAGAAAAGGCATCAAACTAAATAAGTGAATGCAAATACATACGTAGCTACAAGAAATGAATTTGCCTAGGTCATAAGAGAATGCTATGTGGTGAAATGTTTGATGATTCAGGGCGAAGAAACATTGTATGTAGAAACTCCTTATAGTGTGTTCAAGGTGGAACAAATAATACGTGCCTGAATTGTTGTGTGCGCAAAGTATCTTTGTTTACTTCCTTTGAAGCTAACATCAACTCGTTCCCAGCTCAATTTTGTTAAACCTCTGATCATAGCCTCTGCAGCAATTAACCATGATGAAAAGGTAAACAATGAAAAAGGATGATGAAGCTGATCATAAAAATGCTAAAAGCGGAAAAATCATGTGATGTGCATTGAGATTCCCCTAGTTAGGGAGTATCTATTACTGTCGCTCACAAAATAAAATAGCAGAGTAGGGACCATTATCTGGACAAAAATGGCTGATCGTAAAGAATGAGCAATCAACCATACAGTTCTCTAAGTATTTAATAGTTACTTAAAGGAAGTGGTAAATTATACCGTTTATACAGTTGAGACAAGTAGCTTAAGTTCGAAAGTTGGATTATACATAAAATACTGGAATTAGTGTGTGAAGTGGTCTCATGCTCTCTTTTCATTTAGCCAGCACTTGTTCGATGCATTTGAGTAATAAAGGTACATCGCAAGATGCAACTAATATGCAACAGAATCAACGGCTATACACCCAACTTTTTAGGATAATAAAGGTACGAGCTTCTGAAAGTGAAGGCTAACATAATATTGCTCCGCAATACCATAAAAAAGAAAAAGAAAGAAAAAAAAAACTAACCTTCCATTTCGTTAGACTTGCGTCCATTTATTTTGGCCTCAGTAGGAGTTTCTTCTTGAGAACTAACACTTGTTGCCTCATCTACGTTGACAATATGTGGGTATTTATCCACTTTTTTCAAGTTTCGACGCTGAAAAGAGAAGTATTAGTTGTATGATGCAAGCTTTTGCTACTAACACTCAAATGTCATATAACTTTTACCTTTGGAAGCTCATTTCTGCGCCGCAAAGATGATGTACTCCACCCAACAAGATCTATACGAGTGTCAAGGTTTTTGCAATATGGGAAATTAGTCAACGGATGGAATTAGGGTCTCGCTTATCAGCATAAGTACTTACCCACTGTTAAATTATCTCATCGTGTACTCAAATTCTGGGCACCAGATTCTAAATATATAATACAATGAAGATTGAAGAATTAAGAAAGAGAAGAAGAAACGGAAAATGACGAGGTCCAGGAGGATACAGTCAAAACTTGTATTTGCATAGGTCACCCGTCGCTTAAATGACTGCAAAGCAGATCTGCAAGGAGAAGTTAGATATAAATAATATAATACATTTGCTTAAAATTCTGAAGTTAGGTGATGATCACTCACATAAATGGTAGATCTTCAGAATCACTGGCCATTCGAAGAAGAAGAGGAGGTTTCCCTCCATCACAATCTTTCAAAAAGAGATGCCTTCCACTTCTTCCAAGTAACCATGAGGAACTTGATGCAACTTTTTCAAGTGAGTATAACCCACAGAATGCTGGAGCCTATAATATTTTTAAGAGATGTTAGAAGTAGGTTGTCCTGCCCCTAGCCCCCCACCCACCCCGTTTAGGAAATAAGTAAAAAGTATTGACATGAAAGAAGCAAAATTAAACTAAAGCAACATAGTTATTTGGGATGCTTGATGATCATGCTACTAACTACCGTGCACTTGTATGATAAGGAAATTTCAGAATGAAACTAGACCAAAATATTCAAAACCTTACAATTTTTCAATGAAACTTCAAGAACCGTAAGGCCGTAAGTATTGATGCAGCTAAAATACAATCATGTTAGATGAGTTTGCATAACATTTTTCTAGATGAGTAACTTATGAATCTTTTTGGAAGTACATCTGAGGAGTGACAATGCAACTTATATACTTAACCTGATAATTGCTCATTACCACCAAAGTTTCTAAACTCCTTTGACTGTCCACTTAAAGTGAAAGACATTCGTGAGTTAGTTTGATACTTTGATCTCAATAGAATGTCTGAATAAGCAATATGCATGATAATGGAAATCTTCTTTGAAGTCTACCCCGAGAGAGCCTAGAATGCATTTTTGGTGGTAAATTTCCTCGTTAGTAGTGTAAGTTTCAGAGCTCATTTGGAAGAATATCTTTCTCTGCCCCAATTATTTGTTTTTCCTTGTCCTTTTCCTTTTAACTTATGTGAGGCTAGGTTGGGGTTGAGCTGCTAAGGACCTGTTATCTAACAGTGTATTTCACTTAAAATTTGCAAACTTCTCATAATATCAGAATTTAACAGAAGATCAATAAAGTAACAAAGATCGATTAAAAAGCCTCTAGTTACCTGTTTGTGCCCCCTACAACCGAGATGAGGTGTTGCACAGGTTATAAAGTTCACGGGTTCCAACCCTGCAATTTTTATTTTCGATACCTCTTCAACACATGAATCAGTGGAACCATTAAGACTACATTCCATCTCTTCTCCACAAGCTCTTCTTGCAGATCCTTGTTCATACAGCTTCGCAATTGCATATCTACATACCAGGCCACCTAGGGAGTGACAAACAAAAGAAATCTTCTGTAGATGTGGATGCTGCTTTATAACAGATAATACCTGACATTAAGTACAAAAAGCAAAAGTCAGCAAAACTTAAGTTCCAGTAGGTCTTGCTTAGCAAATAAGCAAACTTACATGTTAGACCTGAAGAATAAGAATCAGTTTAGATGTCATCCTAATACAATACCAAAGCCCATATTGTACAACAAATGGAAAAAATCCTTAGTAACTAACAAACAAGGTAGGTATGTATGTTAGCAAGAGCTAATATTTGGAAGATAAAAGAATTGGTCGATAACTTCAAGTGTATGTGTTCAGTAGGCAATGCAGAATTAAGGTCTATATAGGCGGAGAATCAATCAACTTGAAACAAGGATAAAGATACTAACTGGACTGAAACAATGACCTAGATACAACGAAACTCATTGAAGGAAAGAAGAAGAAGAATATTTTAACCTAGTTTGGTTTCCAAGATCATGGTTGTTCTTGACTCCCACAACGTGAGTAGGTAACAGAAAATGAGAGCGACGGAGCGGTTTGTGTTGAGGAACAAGAGTTTATTTAAATTGATTCAATACACACCTCTTCAGCTAGTCTTGTCCCCATTATGTCAACACCATGGAATGTCAATGTCGAACAATTAGAGTCACTGCCTGGAAATAAAATATTAATTAGGAAAAAGTTGAAATTAATACAGGAAACATATGGCTCTAACTGACAGATAGATGCATAAAGATTGTGGAAATATGAAATCAACATGACTTTGGAACTCATACTAGCTTTCAGAAACTAATGACCAACAAATTTTTTGGAAGTGTAATGCCATAAGCCAAAATTATCCGAATTCTCTCCAAGAACCTCTATACTTACTTTCCTTTGAAGAAACAAAAGGAGTTCTAATACTACCAGTTATTTCTTTATTCAAAAAATATCCAACTTTAAAATTGTGGATCTTGCCATGAGTATCAAATTACGCAATAGGTCGACATTGTCCCTGTCGTTAGAGTTAGAAAGACAGTAATGTGTTATGTAGTTGCAGGGAAACGAGAAAAGAAGAAAAGAGGCAGTTCTCTTATTTGCATCAACATTCATTTCTTCTTACTTACTAAAAAGAAATATGATTGCCTTTCTTCTTCTTTTTTTTTTTTTGGCCAATCATACGTATAAAGACGATCAAACAGAATTCCAAAGTAATGAGATTTAACGCTACAATTTCAATTCAATCAACCGGACGTCTGGACGAATAAATAGAAGTCAAACAGAAGCAGGGAATTGAGCCAAGAACAGAAGCTTACAATGAACAATGACATCGCGTGAATAGGCCTTCACAAATTGCTTTGCAGCATATTTCCAATCGTCTGCACTGCACAAGCAGAGATGTCAAACCATCAAAAAGCAAACACACTGATCTCTCATCATATAACACAATCACAACACGACGACTAAAATTACCAACAAAAATCAGCACATATATTCCCACATTTACAAGTGATTAACCTACAACTACTATTTGGAAAAAGAAAAAGGGAACAACAAAAATAACTACTCGTCTCTAGTGGCGGAACCAGAAATTTATACAAGGGGATTCAAAGAAAATTAAAGATGTCACAGTTGGAATTTGAACCTATGACCTAAAGCAATTTTGAACCCCCTTTACTACTATATTTGATTTTTTTTCTTCATGTCAAGGGGATTAAACAGCTCACGTATAACCAAAATAGATCCATTTTACTCTATCTATTTACATTATGTATTGATCCCCCTTCACTCAACCTAGTTCCACCCATGTATGTCTCATTATAAAACTAGTTGAAGTTGGCTATATAAATCCTCAATATTCGTTCAAATAACTCAATAATATATAAAGAATGAATGTTGAAAATGAGTTCAAGATTTAAAGTTACCTGCCAATAAGGCCATTAACCATAACAACTAAGTGAGGAGGAGGAGGAGCATGACCATTTTGACTAGCTTCCACATCAAAACTACATTCACCAGAAGGTGTCTCAACAACTGAAACTTCATCATCCAATCTCATACATGCGAACCTAGGGAAAATAGAAGACCTTTTTCTTCTCTTCGTCTTGTTATTGCTATTCTCATTCTTTGCAGTAATACCCATTTCAGATTTTCTCTCTTCATCAGTAAAATTTGAATCTTTTCCCATTTCTGATGAACCCATTATCACATAATCACCTAAAATCCAACAATATGAAAAAACCAAACAGTAGAAAGCTTTTTGTGATGAAGCCTAAAGAGGATCTTGGGTACTTGGATTTGAAATTCAATTCAGCATTTATGGATTTTGGCAAGGGACCGAGTCCACATCTGAGGCTGCTGATAGTAAATATGGAACCTTCTTCTAAATCTTGCTGACCTCCAAATAATACCATAATATAAAATAATCAAAATACTATTTTGACATTAAAATTATGTTGAATGCTGACACACCCTCCAAATAGTACTTTTGTAAGAGGAAATTTGGAATTCTGGTTTCTTAGAAGGTTTCAAGTTTGACGAGCGTCAATCAAGATTTAGTATTTAGAAAATGTCTAAACCTTGACTGTCTGGTTTTTTTAATAAATATATTTTTGGACAAATAGGAAAGCGTTAATTCACTTGGGGAAGGAAAAAGAAAAAGGGGAAGACTTTTTGCTGCTGTTGTTTTCTAGAATGATGAATTGAAAAATATTGCGTCCCTTGTACGAGAGGAGTCCAATTTCTGGCCAGAAACTCTGTTTAAAATAGTGGCATTTTGGTGCATTTTTCCTACACACTTCGCTGTTAGTCACATTGTCAAATTTATTTAAGGGATCATGCATAATGCATTAGGTAAAATAATATATGTATTAGCGTTGTTAATAATATTTTATGTGGTATATTTTTTGAACTTATGCATTAGTTATGCAATCATTAATTATACGCCCTATTTTGGTATTATCCTATACATAACTAATGCATAAGAAATTATGGTATTAACAATGCAACGGGCTTTGATGCATGCATTAACTTAGTTAAAGATAAATGTCCTTCAATACTTGATTAAAATATTCTTTATATAATGCAAGTTAGAAATAATCCAAGAAAGTGAGAAATAAAATTATATCCCTAGTAAATAAGTAAATGCTTAATATTTTTTTTTTTATAAATAAATATTAAGTTCTATACTACAATATACGTAGACAAATCAAATTATTGTTTTAAACATTTTTCATATACAAACATTCTTCAACATATGTTTCTTTTAAAAAGATAAAGTGATGGACTGTTACGAGGGTATTTTTGTAAACAAACAATTCTTTTAGAAATAGTGCAATGCTTTAATACATCAAACCAAACAATGGATTAGAAATATATCAGCATAATTAATACAAGCATAACTAATATCAGCATTACTAATACATCCTATTCAGCATTATTCTTATACACTCTCCAAAATGACCCCTAAGTGTAGCATGTAATCTTCCATTGAATGACAAATTATACAGAACACTGTAGTCAGTGAATTACGGGCTCAAATGTTATATACTCCCTCCGTTTCAATTGATGTGAACCCATTTGACTGGGCACAGAGTTTAAAAAAAGATAGAAGACTTTAGAATTTGTGGTGTAAAATGAAGCACATATATTTTATATGACTATAAATCATTGCATAAAGGTAAATTGTTCCCAAATAAGGAAAGGATGTCATTTTTTTTGGCACAGACTACAAAGAAAATATGTTCACATAAATTAAAACGGAAGGGATATATATTAAAAAATTACTAAATATATAATTTTAAGAATGCTAATTTTCTTATAACCTAATGAGTTCAACTCCCGGAAGTAGCATAACTAAGGAGCTTTATATTACTATTGTCACATTCCTTTTCTAATCCCTAGAAGATATGTGTTATGCGTATTATGGATTGTTGTGGATTAAAGGATTTTTCCAATTGAAGTGACAATTTTGAAATAGGGATTATTTTATTATTCAGAGTCGCCACTTAGAATTAATTTTTGGGTGTTCCAAGTCACCTTTTGTTTGAATCCCTATTCAAAGGAAGATTTGACTCTTTTATTATTGATCTACGAAAATAAAGTCCGGGTAAGGAATTCTGTTGACCGGGGAGAAGGTGTAAGGCATTCTCCGAGTCCCGTGGTACTAGCACGGTCGCTTTATTGACTTAAACTTGGCTTGAATTAATTCTGAATAGATTGTGCTTTATTAGTTTCTGTGTTTTACTTGTCCGCTTTTACTTCTTGATTATTATATTTATCAAGGAAAATGATTTTGGATAAACTACATTGTTATAATCACGTTTCGCAAGCGAATGCGTGATCGAGACGAAATTTATTAATTTTATCATAACAGCGCTACGTAAGCAAATCTGCAGTTATGACGAAGATTATTAGTATATTATTAATCTTGAAGAAAAAAAAAGTTACTACATTTAAAGGAATTAATTAAAAATTAACTATCACGCTACGCAAGAGAATCCGTAATTTTAGCAAATTATTAATTAAATTGAAAATTAACTAAAAACTAAAGAGTATGAAATGACATTGTTGAATTAATTTATTTAATGTTAAACATCATGTTACAAGCAATTCCGTGAAGTTAAAGCGCGCCTACTAATTGCCTAGCGTTTAAATTGACTATTAAGTTAGGTTATTCAGTTATAAAAAAAAAACTAATTTTTACTGAAAATATTTGACAATAAAATTGGCCAACACATTGTTTCATTACCTATGGACCATTTTTCTCTTATCTTAAGGTTTAAACGACCTAGTAGTCCAACATTAAACAAGAGTCACTTTTTGTCTCATCATACTTCATGCGTGACTACAACTACACTAAATTAATTATGTTTTTACCTATGAAACATTATGATATGCTTGTAACAACAAATCAATACCCACACTACCATATCTCATAGCATTGAACATATAGTCTTAATGTGTACGAAAATGAACCAAAAGCAAAAATCATTACATAAAAGTTAATCAAGAAGCTATTTATACAAGAACATAATGGTCCCTTTTCAAACTTGACATCAAATTGGACTCATGATAGTCAGATCTTTAAACCTTAATAATTGTGATTCAATCAATTTGTTCTTGCCCAATTCTGTTGAAACAATCAGACAACCCCAATCATCATCTTTAACGTGATCCTTATCAAGGAGCTTAATATGAACAATGCAAGATACGTCATCCTTTCAATGATTAGACGACAGTAAATAGAAATCTAAATACACAACATACTCTCCCAAACAGATGCACATTATGTAACTAATATACATATGACTTTATTCTTCCTTTCAATGCTCATTTCCCCCTAAGTTAAATATAATGTAACACACAAAAAGATGATGTTGTACATAATCATAACTCAAACATTCGCCTTTTATTCCAGTAGTCTTTAAAGCATGTTTAGAACACTCTGAGCAAAATATTTTTATGGCAGCAAAATAAACCGAGGAACTCAAATTTCTTCACTTGCATTCTGAAATTACAGCAACACTTAAAAGGAATACCTGGTAGCAGAAAGATAAGTATCAGCAACAGACCAAATAACAGAAATCAGCAGCAACAACAACAACAACCAGCAGCTCTTAAACCAAAGAAAATGAACCAGAGATGACCAACAAAGTAATTGAAACCAACAATTAGTCACTCTGGAATTTTTTACAAGATTCCTCTACTTTCTTAAAGGTTTTACACTTAAGAATCGACTCACAAAGCCCACGAGTTTCAGCTTTCTTCTCAATTTACTAAAGATGTTAAGTTGATCTTTTTTTTTTTACTTTCAAGTGGTGTTCCTTTTTCATTGAGTAAGGGTGTGTAAAGATGTTCAACATGTGTGATAGAATGTTGAATATTTTATAGGGGAAGGAACAAGGCCTTCATGATTGAAAATCTGTCTAAAGGATAGATTTTTCACCAAAAATCTGTCCAATAATATTCAAAGGACAGTTTTTTGATCAAAAAATCTGTCCAAAGACAGTCCCTTTTACCAACTATAAACAAAATTTTGGAGTATTGTACTCCAACAAGTTTTGAACAGTAAAAGGAAGCCAAACAAGTACCCCATACTCAAGTATTTAGCTTTTATCATGACTGAAATTCAAGCTAAACGCACTCAAACTCAGACTAACTATGTATTGGAAAAGTAGAAACAAGACTTCAGTTGCAATTGAACTAAGTATCCAAACGAACTAAACTATAACCAATCAGTTTATGAGAACCCATAGTAGACGATTGAAATTAGGAAACGCTGCCTAAAATACAACTTAATTGAACATTTATAAGCTATCGAACAACTATTACTGAAGAGGAATGCAACCAGGGGTTGGTACCCTGTATTACTAGAAAGGAATGTAACCAGGGGTTGGCGCCCTGTATCACTAGGAAGGATGTAACCAGGGGTTGGCGCCCTGTATTACTGAGGAGGAATATAACCAGGGGTTGGCACCCTGTATTACTGAAAGAAGTGTAACCAGGGATTGGCAACCTGTATTACTTAGATGAATGTAACCAGGGGTCGACACCCTGTATTACTGCAAGGAATGAAATCGGGCGTTAGTACCCTGTATTACTGAAAGGAATATAACCAGGGGCTGGTACCCTGTATTACTGAGATGGAATGTAACCAGGGGTTGGCACCCTGTATTACTAGGAAGGAATGTAACCAGGGGTTGGCACCCTGTATTACTGAAAGTAATGTAACTAGGGGTTGATACCCTGTATTACTAAAGAGGAATGTAACCAGGGGTCGGTACCCAATTACTGATAAATTATTGAATCCCCCTAGGTGAGAAGGTTATACCTGAGTTAAGCTACACGAAACACCCTGAGCGAGAAGTACGTCTACCTAGAACTATGAGCTGGATCCCCTTGGGTGAAAAGGTTCTACCTGATTTAAACTACGTGAAACATCCTGAGCGAATGGTACTTCTACCTGGAACTATGAGCTGGATCCCCCTGGGTGAAAAGTTTCTACCTGAGTTAAGCTGCATGAAACATCCTTAGTGAAGAGTACTTCTACCCGGAACTATGAGCTGGATCCCCCTAGGCAAAATGGTTCTACCTGAGTTAAGCTACGTGAAACATCCTGAGTGAAGAGTACTTCTACCCGGAACTATGAGCTGGATCCCCCTAGGCGAAATGGTTCTACCTGAGTTAATCTACGTGAAACATCCTGAGTGAAGAGTACTTCTACCCGAAACTATGAGCTGGATCCCTCTAGGAGAAATTGTTCTGCCTGAGTTAAGCTACGTGAAACATCCTGAGTGAAGAGTACTTCTACCCGGAACTATAAGCTGGATCCCCCTAGGCGAAATGGTTCTGCCTGAGTTAAGCTACGTGAAACATCCTGAGTGAAGAGTACTTCTACCTGGAACTATGAGCTAGATCCCCCTAGGCGAAATGGTTCTACCTGAGTTAAGCTACGTGAAACATCCTGAGTGAAGAGTATGTCTACCCCGAGCTATGAGCTAGATCCCCCTAGGAGAAATGGTTCTACCTGAATTAAGCTACGAAAATGAGAGGTATGGACAGTAGTGATGCATGCTGAAAATAAAAGAAAATGGTGATTTTAAGGAGCTTATGTTTGGCGACATTCGTCCTTTGAGAAACGCCATTCTGCACTTCTTTGTTCCTGCTTCAAACAAAGAAAAAATTGTGAGTTTTCAAAGTGGTGGTCGGTTTGTGGCCCTGATGCCCTGTTGTAATTTCAATTCACGGCCACTCCGATGTTGAAGAACTGATTCTATCAGTGTGGTACCGAGGTGCTCGGATACTCTGTTTCGCATTCTGGAGACCTTGTTTTTTGACTTTGCCCCAGGCTGTTTCATACTCGGATGTCCATGGTACCGCTAACCCTTGTCCCTAAGGCAATGCAATTTTTCCCTTTAAAATCAAACTGAGTTGTCTTACACCCAGTACCAGTTTGTGTTCGTAGTGCGTATCAACTTTTCTCATGAAGCAGGTCCCGCTTAGACGACCTTTTCAGTTTCTTTGAGTCACTTTTTTTGCCTTGTCGAATGAGATCACAGATGGATTCTGCCTTTCGTCAGTGCTATATATACCCCAAATTGTGCTCGATATTACGGGGAAACTGTAGCCAATTTTGCAGCCACTTCTTTGCTTCGCTTTTGATGCAAGATTAGAATGAAAGGGACTCAAGGAAAAATTATGGATAACAATAGAATAATAATTGAAGGTGAAAAAGAACTGTGCTTAAACAAAAGATGCCCCTTTCGGGGAAAGGAATAGGGAGACTTATCTGGAAGTATGTGCCGACTTCAATGAGTCATAACATGCATTTTGGACTGGACGTCTGATCTGTCTAAGCTGTCTAATTCTCAAAATCCGCCACAAATATTCATCTTGAAATTGTCTTGGGTTGTGCTCATGCCGGAACATTCAAAACCCTTATTCGGCTAGTAGCGCCCTTTGCGGGTTTTCGCTAACTGACCTCTCTCATTTCTCTACGCACCGTTGCCTTATGGTGTCCATTTGGGTTTTCACCAATAAGACTCTCTCATTTCTCTGCTCACCATCGTCTTACGGTTCCCATACGGGTTTTCACCAATAAAACTCTCTCATTTGTTCTTCTTCTTCTTCTTCTTCTTCTCCTTTCTTCTTTCTTCTTTTTTTTAACTGAGATATGACATGCGGAAGGTTTCCTAATGGCCCTGGCATGGGGACTTCAAATATTTTCAAAGATTGATCAGAAGTTCTTAACAGGGAGAAGGCGAAAAGAACCTTGAACTGAATTACAACTTTTGGAATCGTTTCTACAGAAAACCCGTAAAATAAAATAGACTTCTACCCCAGTTTGGAGTATTGGGAATATGGATTTTTTGTTGTGATGGGATCGAACCCTGGGTAAGGCTGCCTACGTATCTTTTCAGAATCAGGTTGGACATAGTTTAATGACTCAGAAGATTTGTTGTTTGACTTTTTTTGTTGTTGCAGGTACACAAGTTCCAAAAAGCGGAAAACAAAGAAGACAAATACAGCTCAAAAGGGTTAACAAGAGGGTGACACCTATTTGGAACAACGAGCAATGGTAGCCTTCGTCATCTCGATTCTGAGAAAATCATGCGTGAAAGTTCCACAATGGGTATATATCAGACATAATATCTTTTGACTGCATTTGCGTTAATAGTCATGCCTGGTACCTTTCCTTCTTCATCTACCAAGTGCAAGGCCCCTTTTGGTAACAATTTCTTGATGATGTAGGGTTCTTGCCAGTTTGGGGAGAACTTTACTTTAACTTCTACTTGGTGTGGAATAATGCGTTTCAGAACGAGTTGGCCCACCTCGAAGTGCCTTGGACGCACTTTCTTGTTGTAAGCGCATGCCATTCTTTGCTGGTATAATTGGCCAAAGTACACTGCTGCTAGCCGTTTTTCATCAATCAGCATTAGTTGTTCTAATCGGGTATTTACCCATTCTGTATCTTCAATCTCCAACTCTGCAATGACTTGAAGAGAGGGAATTTCGACTTCAGCCGGTATTACAGCTTCCGTTCCATATATCAACAGATAAGGAGTTGCACCAACGGATGTGCGAGCAGTTGTGCGGTATCCCAAAAGAGCAAAGGCAACTTTTCATGCCATTGTCTGGAACTTTGGATCATCTTCCTAATAATCTTCTTGATGTTCTTGTTCGCCTCTTCAATGGCTCTATTGGCTTTTGGCCGGTAAGAGGTAGAATGGCGATGCATAATTTTAAATTGCTCGCATACCTCCTTCATCAAATTACTATTTAGATTGGCTGCATTGTCAGTGATAATGGTCTTTGGGATACCAAAATGACAGATGATGTTGGAATGGACAAAGTCTACCACTGCTTTCTTGGTGATTGCTTTGAAAGTGACGGCTTCCACCCACTTGGTGAAGTAATCAATTGAAACCAAAATGAATCTGTGCCCATTTGAAGCCTTTGGCTCGATTGGCCCAATAACATCCATTCCCCAAGCAACGAAGGGCCAAGGAGAGGACATGGGATGCAACTCCGAAGGTGGCGAGTGAATCAGGTCACCATGAATCTGGCATTGGTGACACTTGCGAACAAAATTGAAGCAATCTCGCTCCATGGTAAGCCAATAATACCCTGTCCGCAGAATCTTCCTCGCAAAAACATATCCATTCATGTGGGGTCCACATACCCCCGAATGCACGTCACTCATGATCCGTTCATCTTATGTGGCATATATGCATCTCAACAAGTTCAAATCTGGGGTCCTTTTGTACAAAATTTCCCCATTCAGGAAGAAACCACTGGCGATCCGCCTTATAGTTCTTTTTTTATCTGCCTTGGCATGCTTTGGGTATTCCCTTGTTTTCATGAATCGTTTTATGTCATGATACCACGGTTCACCATCTGGTTCTGTCTCAATAGTATTGCAATAACCGTGTTGATTCCGAACTTGGATTTCCAATGGATCAATATGAGTGTTACCTGGATAAGGGATCATCGAGGCTAAGGTAGCCAAGGCGTCAGCTAGTTCGTTGTGCAACCTGGGAATGTACCTTAACTCGATGGATTTGAATCTTTTGCTCAGGTCTTGCACACATTGTCTGTATGGAATATGCTTGATGTCTCGAGTCTCCCATTTGCCTTGTGCTTGCCGGATAAGCAAATCAGAATCTCCCATAACCAATAGTTCATGCACATCCAGATCGAGGGCCATTTTCAGACCCATGATACAAGCTTTGTATTATGTCGTATTATTGGTACAAAAGAAACGGATTCAGGCCATTGCAGGGTAATGTTGTCCGATAGGCGAGATGAGGATTTCCCCGATCCCAACTCATTTGATATTGACAGCACCATCAAAATACATTTTCCATACATGGCTGGTGTCCGGAACTACTTCCTCTATTGAGTTGACCTTTTCGTCTGGGAGGTATGTGCTCAGTGGATTGTAATCATCATCAACTGGATTCTCTGCCAAATGATCTACCAAAGCTTGTGCTTTCATTGCGGTGCGAGTGACACAGACAATGTCGAACTCTGTGAGCAGAATCTGCCATTTTGCGAGCCTTCTAGTGGGCATCGACTTTTGAAAGATGTACTTCAAAGGATCCATTCTGGATATGGGGTAAGGGTGCAGGCTAGGAGATAATGCCTCAACTTCTGAGCAACCCAAGTCAAGGCACAACATGTCCTTTCTAACATGGTGTACTTAACCTCATAATTGGTGAACTTATTGCTCAAATAATAGATTGCCTGTTCTTTTTTGCATGTTGCATCATGTTTCCCCAAAACGCATCCAAAAGAATTATCCATCACCGATAGATATAAAAATAAAGGCCTACCAGGTTCAGGTGGGACCAGTACAGGAGGTTTTGACAGATAGTCTTTGATCCTATCAAAAGCTTTTTGACAATCGTCCGTCCATTTGATAGCAGGATCCTTTTTCAGCAACTTAAAGATGGTCTTGCACGTGGTTGTGAGCTGAGCAATGAGCCTATTGATGTAGTTCAACCTCCCGAGCAAACTCATGACTTCCTTTTTATTATTTGGGGGTGGCGAATCTCGAATGTACTTTATCTTAGATGGATCCAATTCGATGCCTCTCCGGCTGACTATGAAACCAAGGAGCTTCCCAAATGGAACCCCAAATTCACACTTGGCTGGATTAAGCTTAAGGTCGTACCTTCGAAGCCGTTCGAAGAACTTTTTCTGATTGCGCACGTGATCAACTTGTGTCTTTGATTTCATGATGACATCATCGACATATACTTCTATCTATTTGTGCATCATGCCGTGGAAAATGGATGTCATGGCCCTCATGTAAGTTGCCCCTGCATTCTTCAAACCAAATGGCATGACCCTGTAACAATAAGTACCCCATGGAGTGGTGAAAACGGTCTTTTCTGCATCATCCTCATCCATTAGAATTTGGTGGTACCCAGCATAACAATCCATGAACGATTGTATCTCATGCTTTGCGCAATTATCTACAAGAATGTGGATGTTTGTCAAAGGAAAATTATCCTTCGGACTTGCTTTGTTCAGGCCCCTGTAGTCAACAAAAACTCTAGTTTTTCCATCATTCTTTGGAACAGGCACAACATTTGCCACCTAGGTGGTGTATCGGACAGCTCTGACCACGTTGGCGCTCAACTGCTTCATTATTTCCTCTTTGATTTTGTCACTCATGTCTGTTTTAAATTTTCGTTACTTTTTGGATTGGTAGAAAATTAGGATACGTGGGAAGCTTATGAACTAGTAGATCAACACTTAAATCCGACATATCATCATAAGACCAAGCAAACACGTCTCTGTATTCAAATAAAAGTTGAATCAAGGAATCTCTGTTTTTTGTTCAGTGTGAAGGCTTATCTTTGTTTCTCTAACTTCTTCGTGACTTCCGATATTAATGGACTCAGTTTCATTGAGGTTGGGCTTAGGCTTATTTTCAAATTATTCCAACTCTCTTGTTATTTCCTCAACAGCCTCATCTTCGTCATATTCAACCTCTTGATGCATTATTTCGAAATTAGATAGCTTTTTAAGATATGGGCGTGAATTCTGCATGCATGTCATGTTATTAAAGCCGACAACGAAACAGAAATGGAAACAAAATGACTGAATTAGGAAAAGGAAAAGATACAAAATTTAATACGAAACTGAACTGCATTTCATTGAATTCGAAAGGATAGAAGGGTTAACATCAAAACAAAACAATCATACTGAGATGTTTGGATTACAACCCTGAAAGTAACCCAAAATACAAAAAGAAGCTGCAAAAGCAAACTACCAAGACTCCTTCCTTGTGGGGAGAGCAATTGCTTCCCAATTGTTGAGCATGGTATGTGGGCTAATTATTTGCACATCGGCATGACCAGTGCCTTCACCAGACTGGATCATATTCACTTCAGAAAACATCTGGCTGAATCTATGGAAAATTTCATCAATGTTTTCCTGCGCCGAGGAATGTTGACCTTCTTGGAGTTGTGGCTTGACAAAAGTGTAGAAAATGTGAGGGATAGGTGATTGCAAGACCCATCCATGCTTTTTGCGGTGTTTGGCTTTGTCTTTGTCTGCTTGTGTCGGCCTGAAGCCTAAACCAAAATTACCCTGGTTACTGAACGGAGATATGGACTCCAAAATTCCTTGCAATGATGCCCCCAAGCCTTTTCCTGGCTCATAACCTTGTCTCAGCATGAGTGTCGCTACCATTATAGATGTGGCGAGAAAATGAGGATGCAGAATGGGCCTTCCTTCCTCAACATGGTCCGCAACAACCACTTCAAAAGCCTGATAGACAATGGAATCACACCATTCCTTGGCCTCAATACAGGGGATTAACGGGTATTTATAAATAGACGACTCGTCTTCCCCATGAACAATAATTTCTTGCCTGTCATGTTCGAATTTGAGCATCTGATGCAAAGTGGATGGCACAACTCGGGCCGTATGGATCCATGGCCTTCCAAGAAGAAAGTTATAAGAAGTGTCCATGTCCACTACTTGGAAGACAATTTCGAAGTCAACCGGCCCAATCATCATGGTGAGGTTGATCTCCCCAATGGTATCTCTCGCTGATCCATCAAAAGCGCGGATACGGACATTGCTGGGTCAGATTCTGTTTGTATTTATCTTCATGCTTTGCAAGGTGGAGAGACGACATACATCTACGCTCGAGCCTCCATCAACCATGACTCGCTTCACGTAGTGCCCCTCATATTTAACAGTCAAGTGCAAAGCCCTGTTGTTCCCGAATCCTTCTTCGGGGAGTTCATCATCAGTAAAGGTGATTCTGTTCACCTCAAAAAATCTATTAGCCATCTTCTCTAACTGATTCACTGTGGTCTTCTCTGAAACATATGCCTTGTTCAGGATCTTGATTACCACACGAGCATGCTCTTTTGAATGTATGAGCATAGATAGTAGAGAAATTTGGGCAGGAGTCTTTCTCAGATGGTCAATGATTGAGTAATTCTGAACTTTCATCTTCTTCAAAAACTCTTCTGCCTCTTCTTCAGTGACTGGTTTCTTTATTGGCAATTGGCCTTCTCTGATTTTCTTGGCCTTCCTCAACTCTTCTGGAGAGTAACACCTTCCCGATCGAGTCAGACCTCCAGTTTCCCCCCACTTCTTCTATGATTTCCTTGCCTTTGTAAGTCATCACAATTTTGTTGTAGTTATAAGGAATGGCCTTCGTTTTTGTCATAGGGGGTTGCACGGCAAGTTTGATTATGATCGGATCAGTTATACCCTTCATACCGCCCTGGTTCTGCCTTGTGATGGGGTGGCCTCCAAGGATATATAACCTTGGGCTTGGAACATTGGAGCGAACTTCCAACCTCGATATTTTTGGAATAGATAAAGTTGCCTTCTCTGAGCTCTAGGTGCCTTTCACAATCAATGGCACATCTCGGCTTGGACTTACTTTTAGACCCGTTCCTTCTTGAATTGCTCCTGATGTCATTTCTACTCGACCAGCCAGCTTGTATTCTTGATCTCGGCCAATCATTCCCACAAAGTGAACATCATTGTGTACTGGCAAGGGGTTGTTTGTCACATTAGGAGGGTCCTCGTCATTTGTCACCACAATCATCAGTGCTATGCCCCGGGGCCCCTGAATGATATTCACATCTAGAATTTTCTTGAAATCCATGTGAATCAGGATGCATATGGTGGGGAGCGATGGGTCCAATCACGCCTATTCTCTTCAGCTTCTGGAATAAACTAGAGTATAATTCAGCTAATGGGGTGAATTTTTCTAGCAGCCTTTGTTCTCGACCATAATCCTGCCTGGGACGAGCATTGTAGGGTGCCCAAAAATTTTGCTGCTGAGGTCGGGGGATCCTTGGAGCTGGTGCCCGTACTTGCTAATTGGGAGGCCGAGCATAAGACTGAGCATTGAATACTGTGTAATATGGTGGGCCCATAGAGTATTGAGGAATTGGCGGAGGATAATAATGTTGAGGGTAGCTGGATTGCCCCTGCTGAACTTGCACATAAGGGTGCGGTGCCCCCCTTTAAACTTCCCTGGATCCCAAAGTCATCGTGGAGCCCTCATCTCTCTTCTTTTTATTTGCGAAAATTCCTGACCCATATTGGATAGCTTGAGTAGTGGCTTTGAGAGCAGCTTGACTTACAATTCTGCCAGTCTTGAGGCCATTTCGACCATTTCCCCTATTTTGATTGCTTCTGCAAAAGGTCTACCCATCGCGGACATCATGTTCTGAAAGTATCAGGCTCTTGAGCCTCCATAAAAATAGCGATAAACGCATGGTTATGCATATGTGGCTTGACTCTAGCCGCTTGCTCCCTCCACTTGATTGCATACTCCCTAAAGCTTTTAGTTGGCTTCTTCTTCATATTGGACAAGGAATTGCGATCTGGTGCAATATCTATGTTGTACTGGAATTGCTTGATGAAGGCCTGAGCCATGTTGTCCCAGACATGCCAGTGAGAGATATCTTAGTCGATGAACCATTCTGAGGCTACCCCTGCAAGACTTTCCCCAAAATAAGCCATCAACAATTCTTCTTTTCCACCTGCACCCCTCAGCTGGTTGCAGTACCTTTTCAAGTGGGCGATGGGGTCGCTGTGTCCATCATACTTCTCAACTTTTGGGGTCTTGAACCCTGGGGGAAAATGGATGTGAGAGAACATGCATAGATCACTGAAAGATACACTTTTGTGACCACCTAGTCCTTTTATGTTCTTTATGTTTTGTTCAAGACTTATCATCTTCCTGGCCATCTCATCTGGCTCAACTGTCTGGGCATGCTTTTCATTTTCCACCGGGGACTCGTACTGAGGAGTCTGGTTGTATGGAGTCGAGACCCTGAAAGCCATATTTGGAGAGTAGTATTGGACATCACAAGCATGGGATGGTAGCTCATTGTTTGGCCTCACCACAGGAGGTGGTGGCGGGATTGTATATACCGGTGCGCCAGACACGACAAGAGGGTTGTTCCTGACCGGTGTGGCTGGAGGTCGCACATTAGAGGTTCCAGGAGCGGCATGGAAGCTGTAGTTTGGCACATATCCTGGTTGTAGAATGTGATATCTCGTTGCATGGGGCGGTGGTTGAGTAGCCAGGGGTACAGTAGAAGTTCCTTCTGAGGGAACCTGAGGCGGAGGCTGACCGGAGACCCAAGCCTGATATACATCAGCCAGTTGTTGTTTTAATCTTCTTACTTCCTCCGACTCTTGATCAACTGACTGACCATGGGGGTCGTCACTGACCAACTCGATTTCATCATTATTAGCCATCGGTACCTTCCTTTTAGATCTGGTAAAATAATGATGTGTTGCCAGTTTCACCACAAACCAACCACCTTAAGCTTACTGACTAAGAGACAACAAACGTATTAGGGCTAAAAAGGGGTCAGGACTTTCCTAAGCTATATGAAATTATGATTATTCCTTTTTATTTAAAAAAGAAAAATGCCATTTAGGACTCGATCTATTTACTATTTTTGAAATTAGCAGACACAAAAAGTAGGGAAATGACTATTATTATAAAAAAGGCCTTTTGATTCTTTCACAAAAGGCTTAAAGAATTTCTCGGTAAAAATGGCTAAGCATGGAGACAAAAATAATAATAAAAAATAGGCAAAATAAACAAATGGCTACTTTAACGAAAACGGCCTTTCGGTACTCCCGAGAGAGGTTCAAAGGATGCCTCGGCATATATAACCAGATAAAAATAGCATTTTTTTCAGGAAAATTTTATGCACATTTGGAATTTTAAGCACTTTTTTTTTGAAAAATGTGGGCTGAACCAGATGGTAGTTGCCTGCGTATCATGTGAGAAAATGAATCAGATCTTGCGTAGATCGGGAAGATCAGGAATAAAGGAAATAAACTAACTCTTTTTTTTTGAATTTTGAATTCTTTCGTTTTTAATTTTTGAAAGAAAGACTATAAAGGAGAAAGAAAATATTTTTGATTTCGATTTTTTTTTTCATTCTTTTTTTCGGTGAATTTTGAAAGAAAAAATATTTTGGATTTTTGGAATTTTATGTTAAAATTATGAAAGAAAGACTTCTAAAGAAATTTTTTTTGAATCTTGAATTTTCTTTTCAACTTTCGAAAGAAAAAAAAGAAAATAAAATTCTAAAGAATAATGAAAATGTTTTTTTGGATTTTTAGAAGAAATTAAAAGAAAAAAAAATTTGGATTTAAAAATAAAAATAAACTGGGGACTCAAAGAGAGACTTTTCTAAAGTATGAAGTAAAACAAAATATTTATGGATTTTGGAAAATTGGGGTCCAAAAGAAAAACTTTCATAAAGAAGGAAGTAAAGGAAAATAGTTTTTTTGAATTTTTTTAAAAATGATTTTCTAAAAGAAAGACTTTCTACCGAAGGAAGTAAAGGAAATATTTTTGACTTTTTTGAAAATTGTGGGTTGGACTCGATAAAGGTTGCCTACGCATCTCACATCCGATGAGAATCAAACCTGCGTAAGTCAGTGAAACTGAGTATTCTCTTTTGAATTTTATGAAAATTTATCTTTACACCTCACGCCAGACTACAAAATAAAATATTAGTAAAAAAAATATTATTTATACTAAACTAGGAGAATGATTTTTTTTCTTTTTTATAATTCCGCTCAATTATTTTCTAAAGCCGGTCAACAACGCAAGCAAGCCTTCCAAATGAGGTAACAAGTAGCACATAAGTGGACATGATGGTCTCAAAGAGGATACCTAATTTATACGGACCCGACCCCTGTGTCGAGTTTTGCTAAGTTAAATGCACGTGATGCAAATAAAGCGAACCTACTAGGGATATCCGGCATGAGGTTTGTTCTTCTAGGTTTAAATCCTAGTGGATAATGTATTCTAGACTGGCTTACTCGAGCGGACAACTCGAGCCGAGGAGGGTCAGTATACCGGTAGCATTGCTTTCTGGCTTAACTGGTGGTGCCCCCCGCCTAAAACATGTGTGACTAAAATCCTTCACCGGGTGACAAGCACCTCGGCAATCTCAAATAAAGTGGGCTATGTCAAGCAAATGCCCAATTTTTAGTTTCAAGAAGACTCAGAGGGAGTGCGTGAGAAGACAGTTTATATGTACAGTTCAACAATAACAATGCCGTAAAAAGAGAACAAGTAGCACATTAGGCATAAATAAATCACAATATATACAAAATTAATGAAGTCAAATAAAAAGTCAACATGTACAACCAGAGATTCTGGGTTCGTTCCCCAGTAGAGTCACCAGAGCTGTCACACCCCTTTTCTAACCCCTAAAAGATATGTGTTATGCGTATTATGGATTGTTGTGGTTTAAAGGGTTTTTCCAATTGAAGTGATAATTTTGAAATAGAGATTATTTTATTGTTCAGAGTCGCCACTTGGAATTGATTTTTGGGTGTTCCAAGTCACCTTTTGTTTGAATCCCTATTCAAAGGAAGATTTGACTCTTTTATTATTGATCTGCGAAAATAAAGTCCGGGTAAGGAATTCTGTTGACCGGGGAGAAGGTGTAAGGCACACCTCGAGTCCCGTGGTACTAGCACGGTCGCTTTATTGACTTAAACTTGGCTTGAATTAATTCTGAATAGATTGCGCTTTATTAATTTCTGTGTTTTACTTGTCCGCTTTTACTTCTTGATTATTAGAATTGTCAAGGAAAATGATTTTGGATAAATTACATTGTCATAATCACGCTTCGCAAGCGAATGCGTGATCGAGACGAAATTTATTAATTTTATCATAACAGCGCTACACAAGCAAATCCGCAGTTATGACGAAGATTATTAGTATGTTATTACTTTTGAAAAAAAAAAAGTTACTACATTTAAAGAAATTAATTAAAAATTAACTATCACGCTACGCAAGCGAATCCGCAATTTTAGCAAATTATTATTAAATTGAAAATTAACTAAAAACTAAAGAGTATCGAATGACATTGTTGAATTAACTTATTTAATATTAAACATCACGCTACGCAAGCGATTCCGTGAAGTTAAAGCGCGCCTACTAATTGCCTAGCGTTTAAATTGACTATTAAGTTAGGTTATTCAGTTATAAAAAAAAACTAATTGTTATTGAAAATATTTGACAATAAAATTAGGCCAACACATTGTTTCATTACCTATGGACCATTTTTCTCTTCTCTTAAGGTTTAAACGACCTAGTAGTCCAACATTAAACAAGAGTCACTTTTTGTCTCATCATACTTCATGCGTGACTACAACTATACTAAGTTAATTATGTTTTTACCTGTGAAACATTATGACATGCTTGTAACAATAAATCAATACTCACACTACCATATCTCATAGCATTGAACATATAGTCTTAATGTGTACGGACATGAACCAAAAGCAAAAATCATTACATAAAAGTTAATCAAGAAGCTATTTATACAAGAACATAATGGTCTCTTTTAAAACTTGACATCAAATTGGACTCATGATAGTCAGATCTTTAAACCTTAGTAATCGTGAACTAATCAATTTGTTCTTGCCTAATTCTGTTGAATCAATCAGACAACCCCAATCATCATCTTTAATGTCATCCTTATCAAGTAGCTTAATATGAACAATGTAAGATACGTCATCCTTTCAATGATTACGCGACAGTAAATAGAAAGCTAAACACACAACATACTGTCCCAAACAGATGCACATTATGTAACTAATATACATATGGCTTTATTCTTCCATTCAATGTTGTTGTACATAATCATAACTCAAACATTCGCCTTTTATTCCAGTAGTCTTTAAAGCATGTTTAGAACACTCTGAGCAAAATATTTTCATGGCAACAAAATAAACTGAGGAACTCAAATTTCTTCACTTGCATTATGAAATTACAGCAACACTTAAAAGGAATACCTGGTAATAGAAACATAAGTATCAACAATGGATCAAATAACAGAAATCAACAGCAACAACAACAACAACCAGCAACTCTTAAACCAAAGAAAATGAACTAGAGATGACCAACAAAGTAATTGAAACCAACAATGAGTCACTATGGAATTTTTTACAAGATTTCTCTACTTTCTTAAAGGTTTTACACTTAAGAATCGACTCACAAAGCTTACGAGTTTCAGGTTTCTTTCAACTTACTAAAGATGTTAAGTTGATCTTTTTTTTTTTGCTTTCGAGTAGTGTTCCTTTTTCATTGAGTAAGGATATGTAAAGATGTTCAGCATGTGTGATAGAGTGTTGGGTGTTTTATAGGGGAAGGAGCAAGACCTTCATGATAAAAATTTGTCCAAAGGATAGATTTTTCACCAAAAATCTGTCCAATACTATTCAAAGGACAATTTTTTGGTCAAAAAGTCTGTCCAAAGACAGTCTATTTTACCAACTATAAACAGAATTTTAGAGTATTGTACTCTAACAAGTTTTGAACAGTAAAAAGAAGCCAAACAAGTACCCTATACTCAAGTATTCAGCTTTTATCAAGACTGAAATTCAAGCTAAACCACTCAAACTCAGACTAACTATGTATTGGCAAAGTAGAAACAAGACTTCAATTGCAATTGAACTAAGTATCCAAACGAACTAAACTATAACCTGTCAGTTTATGAGAACCCATAGTAGACGATTGAAATTAGGAAACACTGCCTAAAATACAACTTAATTGAACATTTATAAGCTATCGAACAACTATTAATAGCAACCTAAACAAACGACTAAGTACATGATTCGAAAGTATTAAGTAACGATCAACATTAAAGAATGTTGATGAAAGTAAACACGAACTAACGATCAAGGATTAACAATCAATTGAAAACAGAAAATTAAACTAAATCTAAACTTAATGAAAAAAAGCCCAGGAATTACGAAAAAAGGGGGAAAAGATTAGGGTGTGAGCTTATACCAAACTCCGGGACATTCGACGTCGAATCGAGCAATGAGATGATGTCGAGGATGCCAAGTGGTGGCTGTACGACCCCGAGACGCATGTTTCTTTTTGGCAGACGCTAAACCGATAGATTCCGACGTCTTACCAAAAGGAAACAAGTGCCTTTGGTCGAAAAAGAAAGAAAAAAAGGACGGAGAAGCAGAGGCGGCGAGCAGTGGGTTGGTCTATGGTGGTGGTGCGATTTTTTGGGGGTGAAATTAAAGGGGAAGTGTAGATCTCGTAGAGGTATACACGAATATGTGAGGCTTGTGTGGTGGGGATGACTGGTATGTTATTAATTTGAGGAAAAATTGAGCGGCTAAGGCTTCAAATTTGGCCTAGATTTACGGATTTGGTTTTTTTTTTGAAAGTTTTGATGTTTGGATTCAAGGAGAGGAGGTTGAGATGAGTAGGGGGTGAAAGTTTGGTGGTGTTTGGAGCACCATCGGCAGNGGGAGAGAAGAGAGAAGGGGATGGTTTTAGGGTTTGGAAAAATAGGGAAAAAAATCTAATTTTTAGCTTTTATATTTTAGTTAAGGATAAATTTTGACCATTAGATTAAGAGAGGTTGGACGGCTGAGATTTGATCTCTGATTCAATAAGCAAAACGACGTAGTATCAAGGAAGAATTACGTCGTTTTGAGCTCTTTCTTGGCCAGCCACTTAATGGACCGGGCATGGCCGAATTGGGCTCAAGTGTTGGGCAAATTTGGCTCGATTTTAATTGAAATACACTAGCCCAATTCCTTAATCCTTAATCATCTTATTTAGTCCTAGAACAAATATACAATCAAAAAGGAAAATCTCTTTGGGATATATATAATTTAAAGATGTAAACTAATATATACAAATAAAAGGTAAAAATATTTTTGATATTTTTAATAAAGAAATGCAAATAAAAATGTACATACAATTAAAATCATCCAAATACTAGTATTAAAAGCATGAAAAATTAGGTATTCATAATTATTTAATATTAAAAAAATGTGGACAATTTTGTATATGTGATGGATGAACATTTATCCAGTTTCAAATTAAAAAAAAAAAAAGGCAAGCCAATTATCGTATTGAATATGATTTGGCTTAGTTTCCACATTGTAAGTTTTAATTTTTAATGTTCAGTTTCCTATTTGTCAATTTAAATAGCATACGTTTAAGGTGGAAGGAAGACATTCCATCTTGAATATACGGACCCAATTTTTCATGACTATTTCCTCGAAAGGGCGCGATGATTTTCATTTACCTCTCTCATTCAAAAGTTGACTGGGTTGCACTTTAAAATTTTAATTGTTATTAATTAAAAATAAAACATAAGGTATGTGTATTTAAGGGTTAATTACGCTTTAAATTTTTAATTGTTATTAATTACAAATAAAACATAAAGTATGTGTTTGTAAGGGTTAATTGAAGTCAGCGTTCTCTACTGGGGTGCTTCTAGATAGCCATTGACTTATTATTACTCTAATTCTATTTAAACACTACTACTAATATGTTTATAGGTATATAGTTAGACCTTTATAAAATAGTTTTGTATAATAGTACTTCACTATAATTGTCGAGTTCTCTTTGGAACTAATTTATTGTATATAATAATACTTCACTATAATAGTATATAAAATTGAAACTAACAAAATTGTTATAGAGAAATTTGACTGTATGAGTTAGATGTAATGGCGGATGCATAGATGAAACTGAATGGGATTTAATAAGTTAATAATCGTGCATAACTCTTATTAAAAGAGGGCTTTCACATTAATAAAATAATCTTATATTTGATATGCAATTAAATATTATATCCTTTTTTATGCAATTAAATATTATATCCTTTTATCTTGATGCAGAGATTCCTAATTATCCCAAAAGGCCGGATTCCTAATAATCTCCTGATTATGCTCTTGTAAAAATGTGTTTTCCAGTGCAAGAGTTATTTATAAAATCAGATCATTTATCTGGTATTTATAGGTAAAATTTTGTACTAAAATACCAATTGATAAACATAATAGAAATAATAATTAACCTGTCAAAGGGTAAAACGAATTGATATAGTAAAAAAAGTTTGTATTAAAATTCTTTAAGATATCAGTTTTTCTTGCATTTATTTTCTTTCTTACATTGGGAAAGCGCCGCTTATCTAGAATAATCTAGATAAGGGAAGAAATTCCATTCCACAATGTTTTTTGGCTTTTACACCTTTAAACTAATTTGGACTGTTTTAGTGGGTGTTTGGACATAACAACTGTAAAATTCTAAAAAAAAAGTGAAATTTTTGTACAAGTAAAAATGGTATTTGAAAATTAGAATTGTGTTTGGACATGAATATAATTTTGGGTTGTTTTTGAAATTTTGTGAGTGATCTAAGGGAAAATTTTGAAAAATAATTTTTTAAAGTTTTTTAAATTTTTGAAAAATTCCAAAATTCATCTTCAGGTAAGAATTAAAATTTTTATGGCAAGACATTAATTTCGAAAAAAATAAAAATTTTTCGAAAAAAAGTAAAAATATTCTATGTCTAAATGGGCTCTAGTTTGAACTTATGAGGACTCTATGCATAATAATTGATAAAATGTCTTAAACCAAAAAGTCGAGGAAAAAGAACATTACGTTTTGGAAAGAATGATATTTCATGATAATATTGAAACTGTGCGATTTTTGCAGTAGTATTTGTTAGTAATTTGTATTACTGTAAAATAAAACAATAAATTTTCTGTAAATACAGAAACAATGCGAAATCTCACTAGCGCGGGCTTTAGCGCAGGATTAGCGCGGCCGCGCTAGTGAAATTTACCAGGGACAACGAGAAACCTGACTAGCACGACCACTAGCGCGGGCGCGCTTGTCCAGGTGTCCTTAGCTTTTCTATGGAAAAATAATATAAGAATAAATCGAGCCCACTGAATATACAGTGTGTCCTTAAGGAAATTATTCCCCTCAAGTACCTGAGGTGTTGGAATATATCCTCCAAGGATAGAACGATTTAACTCACCGGAGTGTTGGTATCAAAAACGCCGGTGAACAACGAACCACTCGAAGGCTGTAAAATACACTGGAATATTTTGTGCAGAAGAAGAAGATCAGAAAATTTAGTAAGTAAAAATTCTGGGATTCAAGTTATATTTATAGCCAATTTAGTACTAGTTCTGAAAAGGTTTGCAACCTGCAGAACAACCATAGCTGTTGGAAAAGGTGTGAATCCTTTCAGAACAACCATAGCTGTTTTGAACAGGTAAGAATATTGCGAAAAATTTAAAACGGATTTAAAATAATCTGGAGAAGAAAACGGGTCGGACCGGAACGGGTCACGGGTCATTCCGGATTT
>ML306485.1:15257-75713 GCA_005239505.1 Nicotiana paniculata | reverse complement strand
TATGATATGGTATTGGGCTTGGGGGTTTGGGTTTAATTTAATCAGGTGGGTTTGGGTTTAATTAGGGCCAGGATTTAAATAAAATGTGGCTAGCTGTTAAATACTCAATTAAAATTAGTTAAAATAACTAATAATCAGAAGAGTGAAATTGGTGATTATGAAATAAAATAAAAATGGTTAATCAGTATTAAAAAAACATAAATGACCAATTATTGGATAGAAATATCATAAAAATATATGGCTAGGCTATAACTGCTAAATTATTACAATTATAGCCGAAATGTGCCAATTTGACCGATTGTGAAATAATTTGATCTTATCAAGGCCAAAAATAATGTATTAAGTCAATAGATGTCTTTGAAATCATTTGTAATGCAATTTACAATTAATTATTAAAGATAAAAATACTGGATAAATTAGAAATAAATTTATAAAATATGAGAAAATTATGGAAAAATACCAATTGTTATGGAACTTGATTTTGAAGGTATATATACAAATTTAAAAAAATAATTTGAGGAAAAAATTGGGTATCAACAGCTGCCCCTCTTTACCCGGGAAGGATGGAAGAGTTATCGGGTAAAGACATGATGGCCAATTTGACTGAGTGGAAATAACTTGAAAGGTTTGGGCCGCACCCTGGTTTCTGAGCTGCCTACATATCCCTGGTTTTACAGGAATCAGGCCGTATGTAGTTCAGGAGCCACCGGTGAAGTATACCGATGAAGTTTTATAAGGATGGACGCAAAGTGCAAGGTTGGGTGAACAAGCGGCTTACGAGGTAGTTAGGAGAACTAGGGTGGGACCGTGCATTCCATGATGGCTGTTGCTTGCCGGGTTACCTGCAAATGAGTAATACAAATATATCGTGCGTAAAATAAACAGTGTGAAAATTCCCGTTGGACTATGAATGCTGTCTTTGGACGGTTAAGGATGACGTCTTTAGACCATGATGTCCTGGGACATGAATTTCTTGATGCAGGATTTGCAGGCCATTAAATGATGTTCTCGGGCCATGAACATGGTGCCTCCGAACCATGACGCCTTTGAATAATGATATGCAAACTGATAAAAGAGATCCTCAGGCCATGACATGGTGTTCTTGGGTCATGAAGATGGTGCCTCCGAATGATGACGCCTTTGGATAAGTTGGCGATATTTCAGCCCATGAAGATGCAATAGTATGATGCTTACAAGACAGAGCTTAGTCTTGCGAATTAAAGGGGCAGAGCTTAGCCCAAAAGGAAAACATAGTAAATAATGCTAGAGGCATCGGTTACTTTTGAGAAGTAAATGGAGGTAGCGTTTAACCTCGGAAGGCAGAAAGGTAACTTTATGCAATATGCGAATGCAGATAGAGACAACTTTTAGTATCGGAAGGCAGAAAGGTAGCCTTATGCAATATGCGAATGCAGATGGAGACATCGTTTAGTCTTGGAAGGCAGAAAGGTAGCCTTATGCGATATGCGAATGCAGATGGAGACAACGTTTAGTCTCGGAAGGAAGAAAGGTAGCCTTATGTAACATGCGAATGCAGATGGAGACAATGTTTAGTCTCGGAAGGTAGAAAGGTAGCCTTATGCAAGATTAAGGGAGGACAACCGAAATTCTTAGCTGGTGTTAAATTGCGGTAGAGCATTGTGCGCTGATAATAAGTGTTGGCATGACGAGTTTGAGGAACGATGTCTGTATTTTGAGCGGATAATATGTTTCGGGGATTTTGCAATTTTGTGCCTGCATCCAAAGAAAGATCGTGAGTTTTGTAAAGGGGAAAGGTTAGTTTGCATTCCTGTTGGTCCTGCTTGGCTCGTTTGCTTGGTCATGATGATACTGTCTGTGTCATTGAGGTACCGTTATCTAAACAAGTTGCTTCAGAAAAAATAAATATCCATGATTTTGTAATATATAATCTAAAATAGTTTTTTTAGATGAACCGACGACATGATACGGCTTGAGACATTGCGACCTCTTCTGCTGCATAATTTTGAGGGTCCTCCTCACAATTCTGCCCTAGTTCCCTGGGTGGATGCCTCTAACTGCTAATCTCGCGGCGATTGGATGACCTTGCTTCAGAATTTTGAGGGTCCTCCTCAAAATTCTGTCCCAGTTGGCTTGGTGAATGCTTGTGGACTGCTACTCGCTTCAGAATTTTAAGGGCCCTCCTCAAAATTGTGCCCCAGTTTCCAATTACGGGGAAAAATAGACTTTTATTGAATTGTGACCGAACCCATAGGGCTGCCTACGTATCCCCTCTTAAACAGGAATCTGGTCATGCATAGTTCAAATTACATCATTTGCGGAAACATAAACAATTACACATAGTAGCGCTTGACTGCATCTGAATTGATTGGTTTCGGCCAAACTTCTCCGTCCATTTCTGCAAGTATGAGTGCTCCTTCTGTCAGCACTATATGAACCATGTACGGACCTTTCCAGTTGGGAGAGAACTTCCCCTTGGCTTCATCTTGATGTAGAAAGATTTTCTTTAACACCAGCTACCCTGGTGTGAATCGTCTCGGCTTGACTTTCTTGTTAAAGGCCGTGGCCATTATATAGTTGACCATGACATACTGCATTCATTCTCTTCCCGTCTATGAGGGCTAGTTGCTCATAACGGCTTCTTACCCACTATGCATCGCTGAGCTCAGCTTCCTGTATAATATTTAGAGATGGAATCTCCACTTTGGCAGGAATTACAACCTCTGTACCATAAACTAGCATATAGGGAGTTGCCCCTGTTGATTTGCGGACAGTGGTGCGGTATCCCAATAAAGCGAATGATAACTTTTCATGCCACTACTGGTGCCTTTCTATTATCTTCCTTAGTATCTTCTTGATGTTTTTGTTAGCGGCCTCTATGGCTCCATTCATCTAAGGTCTGTATGCTGTGGAATTCTTGTGTTTGATCTTGAAAGTTTCACACATAGCTTTCATCAAGTCACTCTTGAGATTAGAACCATTGTCGGTGATGATTGACTCTGGAACTCCGAACCGACAAACAATGGTCGCGGACAAAGTCGGTCATGACTTTCTTAGTAACTGCTTTATAGGAGGCTGCTTGAACCCATTTAGTGAAGTAGTCAATAGCGACCAAAATGAACATGTGGCTATTGGAAGCGGCAGCCTCGATTGGTCAAATAACGTCTATACCCCAAGCGGCGAACGACCATGGTGGGCTGGTTGCATTGAGCTCACTTGGAGGAACCTTTATCATATCCCCAAATATCTGGCAGCAGTGGCACTTCTGAACATACTGGATGCAGTCTGTTTCCATAGTCATCCAAAAGTAACCAACTCGGAGTATCTTCTTTGCTAGAGCAAAACCGTTCATATGTGGGCCACAGGTCCCAGCATGAATTTCTTCCAGTAATTTTGATGCTTCTTTTGCGTCAACACACCTTATAACCCCAAGTCGGGAGTCCTCCTACACAAGATTCCTCCGCTGTGGAAGAAATTGTTGGACAATCTCCAAAGTGGGTGTTTCTAAGTGGAATTTGCAAGCTCGGGGTATTCTCCTTTTGCCAAGTACTCATCGATGTCATGAAACCAAGGATTTCCGTCTGCTTCTTCTTCGATATGGGCACAGTAAGCTGGTTGATTATGGATCTTTATGGGAATAGGGTCAATGAAATTCTTGTCTGGATGCTGGATCATTGAGGACAAAGTAGCTAATGCATCAGCAAACTTATTCTGGATTCTGGGGACGTGCCAGAACTCTATCTTTGTGAACCTCTTTCTTAATTCCTATACGTGGTGCAGATACGACAGTATCTTGGAATTCTATGTTGCCCATTCTCCTTGTACCTGATGTACCAAAAAGTCTGAATCACCAATCACTAACAGTTCCTGGACGTTCATGTCAATGGACATATTGAGCCCCAAGATGCAGGCTTCATATTCGGCCATATTGTTGGTGCAAGGGGACCTGAGTTTGGCGGATATCGAATAATGCTGACCGGTCTCTGATAATAGGAATGCTACAATACCGACTCCCTTGAAGTTTGTTGCTCCATCGAAGAACATCCTCCAACCATCATAGGATTCTGCAATGTCTTCTCCTATGAATGATACCTCCTCATCAGGAAAATATGTTTTCAGGGGTTCATATCCTTCGTCTACGAGATTCTCAGCAAGATGGTCTACCAGAGCTTGTCCTTTAACTGCCTTCTGAGTCATGTTAACAATGTCGAATTTGCTCAACAGGATTACCACTTGGCTAGCTTGCTAGTGGGCATGGGATTCTGAAAGATGTACTTTAATGGATCCGTCCTTGATATGAGATATGTTGTGTAGGCACAGAAGTAATGCCTCAGCTTTTGGGCGACCCAAGTTAGAGCATAACAGGTACGCTCTAATAGAGAATACCGGGCCTCATATGGAGTGAACTTCTTGCTGAGGTAATAAATAGCTTGTTCCTTCCTTCCTGTTTCATCGTGCTGCCCAAAAACGCAGCCGAAAGCTCCATCTAACACTGCAAGATAGAGTAACAAAGGTCTGCCTGGCTTGGGCGGTACTAGGACTGGCGGTGTTGACAAATATTCCTTGATTCTGTCGAAAGCCTTTTGACAATCATCGGTCCACTCGGTCATAGCGTCCTTCTTCAGCATCTTAAAGATTGGCTCACAGATGACTGTAGACTGTGCTATAAACCGGCTGATGTAATTAAGCCTCCCCAAGAAACTCATCACATCTTTCTTATTCCTTGGTGGTGGTAGCTCTTGAATGGCTTTGACTTTTGACGGATCCAATTCTATTCCCCGGCGGCTTACAATAAATCCCAGCAACTTCCCAGCAGGAACCCCGAATGCACACTTCGCGGGGTTTAGTTTCAGATTGTATTTTCGCAATCTATTGAAGAACTTCCCCAAATTCTCCATGTGATCAGCAACTTTCTTTGATTTGATAATGACATCATCCACGTATACCTCGATCTCCTTATGAATCATGTTATGGAATATGGTGTTCATGGCCCTCATGTAGGTGGCCCCTACATTCTTTAGGCCGAATGGCATCATCTTGTAACAATACACTCCCCACGGCGTAATGAATGCCGTTTTCTCAGCATCTTCCTCATCCATCCGAATCTAGTGATAACCAGCAAAGCAATCCACGAAGGGCTGTAATTCATGCTTGGCGCAGTTATCAATCAGAATGAGTATATTTGGCAATGGGAAGTCATCTTTCGGACTGGCCCGATTGAGATCCCGGTATTCGACGCAGACTCTGACCTTCCCATCCTTCTTTGGTACAGGTACAATGTTGGCTAACCATGTTGGATACTCCACTACCCGGAGAACTTTGGCGTTGATCTGCTTGGTAACTTTTTCAAACTCTTGTTGGGTTTGAACTTTCTGAGCCTTTGTTTCACCGGTGGACACATTGGATTGGTTAGCAGTTTGTGATCCACAATAGACGTACTTAGACCAGTCATGCCGTCATACGACCATGCAAATACGTCCTCATACTCTTTTAGAAACTCTATGTATTCTTTCTTTTCTGATGGTGACAAATGAATGTTGATGCGAGTCTCCTTGACGTTTTCTGATTCTCCCAGGTTGATAGCTTCAGTCTCATCCAGGTTGGACTTAGGTCTGTTCTCAAAGTTCTCAACTTCTTTGACAATCTTGTCAGGTATGTCATCTTCATCTGAATCAATGTTTGTTTGATACGTTGTCTCATTGCATGTCACAGTCATCAGTTCATCAAGACAAGAAATTGTAATGCTGTGTAAATAAAGTAATGAGAGAAAACAATAGCAATAAATATCAGATTCATAAGAGAAATTTAGAAGATGCTTTGATGGATTGAATAACTGTTTTGAACATTGAAGATCTTTATTGCAGAAATTGAAAAAAAATACAGGAAAAGAAAAATCATTTAGTAAATAAAACAGTAAATAATGCTTGTTTTAGCCTTGCTACCCCGAGGCTCGTTGGGCTTTGGTCGTCTTGATAGACCAGTTCTTGAGATATGTCCCCTTGATGACAGTATTTATGGAAGGGACTTCCTCCCCCTCCTCCTCGAGAACAACACATCAATCCATATTTTCATCCTCTAGGAACAAACTCCTCATCGCTGCAAGTGCTTCTTCCTCGTCTGAACCGTAAATAGTGTCGGCCTGCTTGAAAGTCTGCTCAAGATGAGGTATCGCCTGCTCCAAAGGGTAATAGGGACCGCGCCAAGGTGGCGACCAGTTGTTAAATTCCTGCCAAGTGTACTCATACCCCAGACCGAAAGTGGTGCCATGTTCCTTGAGCTTTATGGGCTTCTTGATCTCTTGGAGGTTCTTACTGAGCCCTTTTCCTTGCTCATATCCTCTCCAGTTCAGGATGCTCTAAATCTTGCTGTCCCACCACTTGTCCTTTTCGATAGCATTGTCCCGCTCAATGTGGTGGTAAATTCTTCCGTCTACCTTCTTTTTTCCATCAATCACCGGAATAGTTTGACGACTATAAATGGGGTTGCTACCATCACCATGAATAATCACCTCTTGGTGGTTCCACTAAAATTTACCGCCTGATGCAGCATTGACGCTACAGCTCCAGTAGCATGAATTCGGGGTTGTCCCAACAACAGGTTGTAGGATGTTGGCACATCTATAACCTGGAAATCCACTTCGAACTAAGTCGGTCCCATCTGTAGACATAGACTGATCTTCCCCATGGTGGACCTCTGAGAACTGTCAAAGGCTTTCACATTAATCGCTCCATCCCTTATCTCATATAGACCTTTACCCAATTTCTTGAGTGTTATCAACGGACAAATGTTAAGACTGGAAACTCCATCGATCAAGATTCTGGTGATGAAATGATCTTCGCATTGCACGGTGATGTGCAGTGCTTTGTTGTGCCCCAATCCTTCAGGTGGTAGCTCATCCTCATGAAAAGTGATTTTATGACTCTCCAGTACCTGGTCTACCATATTGGCCATTTCCCCACTAGTGATGTTGTTTGGCACATATGCTCACTCAACACTTTTAACAAAGCATTTCTGTGTGTTTTGGAATTCTGCAGCAGAGAGAGGATGGATATCTGTGCCGGTGTCTTGTTCAGCTGGTCGATGACTGAATACTCCTTAGCCTGTACATTTCTCCAAAGGTCATCGGGACCTATTTCGATAAGGGGAGGCCGGTTGGCAGCCTGCTTGCTTGACTCGGCTAGATGCTTAGGGGTGTAGACCCTACCAGTTCTCGTCATACCCTATGCTGCGACAGCTTCCTCAGACCTGACCTTGCCTTTCCTTCTCGCCTCGGCTGTGTAGTCCCAAGGGATAGCGTTTGAATAGAAGGGTGGTGTGGTTGACATTTCCACCGAGGTGCAACCATCCTTACTTCAAACGGAATGTGAGTTCGGGGTGGCAAGACTGCAACCTCGAATGGTGTCGGTGCATTTGTTGGAGATACAAACTCAACTTCAATTGGCACTGGTGACTTTGCAGGTGGCACTGCTCCAAACTCAAATGGTATAGACATATTCACCTCAACGGTCTTAGATGGTTGAATCTGGACTATGATCGGTTTGAGAGTGACTGCGGGTTTCTTTGGGTCATCGCCTTCTGCGATCAACCCGATTGACCTCTCGGGATCCCAATCATCTTCTATTTCAATCATATGGATACCTCTACCCTTATGGTCTGGAAGAGGATTGTCGCGGACATTTGGAGCAGGGTCTTTTGCCACAATAATCTTGTTGTCAATGAGAGCCTGTATTTTGTCCTTCATAGAGCGGCATTCTTCGATGGTGTGTCCTTTCATGCCGGAATGGTATGCACAAGATTTGTTTGGGTTAACCCACTAAGAAGGGTTCTCAGGAGTGGCAGCAGGGATTTGTGTGACATAACCAACGGCTTTGAGCTTCTCATATAGCTGGTCAATGGGCTCGGCTATGGTGGTGTATTGCTTTGGAGGGTCGCGATCAAAAATGCGACGAGGTCTAGTGAAGTTTTGGCATGCAGGGGCTGATTGGTAATGGGATGGCTGGGAATTATAAGTGTGGTAGATAGGAGCGGGTTGTGAATATCTGGGTGAAGCAGGTTGATATGTGGGCGGTGGAGCTTGGTAGGAAGGTGGTGGAGCTTGGTAATTTGGTGAGGGTGCTTGGTAATTCGGGATTGCATGGTATGTAAGTGGAGGTGTTGGATCGGTTTGGTATTTGAGTGGGGACTTGGCTCTTTGTGCAACCATTACGGCTCCCACGTGTCTCTTCTGAGATACACCACCGGACTGTAGATCCTTGTTAGTGGCTTGCAAGGCTTCAAAATTTGTAACCATACCGCTTTTAATACCTTCTTCAATCCGCTCACCCAAGTTGATGATGTCAGAGAACTTGTGGCCCTCAACTATTATTAACCGTTCATAATACTGCGGGTCCTGAGCCCGTACAAAGAACTTGTTCATCTGTTCTTCCTCTAGAGCAGGTCTGACTTTAGCGGCTTCGGACCTCCAGCGAGTAGCATACTCGCGAAAGGTTTCTGTAGGTTTATTCTTCAAATGTTGAATGTAGAACACATCTGGTGCGTTCTCTGTGTTGAATCTAAACCTGTCCATAAAATCAGACCCCATGCTTACCCAGTTTGACCATTTATTGGGGTCTTGGCTAATATACCAAGACCTCATGAAAAACTTCATGCGGATTCTTTCATCCTTTCCCACGCCAACCAATTTGTCGCAATAGGTCCTCAGATGGAATCTCGGATCACCAGTACCGTCAAACAATTCCAACTTTAGAGGTTTGTACCCCTTGGGCAGTTAGACATCGGGTTGGATACAAAGGTCTTCATAATTCCACCCTTCAATTCCCTTGGTTCCTTCAACACCCTGTACTCGGCTGGTCAGTTTCCTAAGCTCCTCGGCCAGGTTCTTGATAAGTAAATCCTTTTTGTCAGACTCGGATGCCTCTGGGATAGGCGGAGTGGAGTGGGTCACGGTTTCCACATAGATGGGATTGTTATAGGTGTGGAAATGGTCTTTTGTAGGGTTTTGAGGTTCTGGGATGGGTAGTGGAGTGTTATTTGAGGTGTGGCAAGAATTGCACTGCGTCGGGAGAGTTTTGTTCTTTGGAGGGGTGGAGTGATGGTGAGGTGCGGGATAATTTTGATGTCTTGGGATATTTTGTGGAGGTACGGGGTTTTGAGCATTTGGAAGGTTGACGTCGGGGACGCTGAGGGAAAATGACAAGTTGGCAAGATTCCGGACTTGATAGTTCTTCCTGAGACTTCAGCAATTTCTGTTCAAGTGGTGACATGTTCTCATGCAGGACCTGATTACCTCAGCCATCAGTGGCCTCTACCTGTTCAATCATATTCTCCTTTATGGTGCCGCTGGACTCTTCCATCTTACTTTTTCCTTTGTCTTTGCCCTTAGGAGGACTAGGAGGAGGAGTAGGTGGAGGGCCTTTGGATCTGGTGCGATAGGCTGATGATGCCAGAATGCACGAACTAACCTTTGCGGAGGGGAGTAAGAAAAATAAAAACAAAAGGTAACCAAGTCAGTGAGGATTATGAAAGGAGCAGTATTTAAACACATAATGCGGAAATGTAAAGCGCGTCTTAAGTTGGGAACCTCTTTGTGCCCGAGGTAGGCCTAGCGACAAATTGATTTGGAGAACCTAAAATGCTAAATGCCTCATTTTATTGATAAGAAAAATAGAAAAATCTCAAAACGATAGACGAAAAAATAAAAGTCACTAATGGTCGTTGCCCTTATTACATTGATAGAAAAATAAAGACACTCCTATCTACTTGGTCCCAGAAGGACCTTCCCCGGACTCTGCATTCTTGCTTTCCTTGTATAGTTTTCCCAGCTCGCGAAGTCCCAGCAACAGGTAGGTTCTGGCTAGGTATCCCCTTGTAGCTCCCTCAGCCTTTTGACAATCTTCAACTTTTTTGATGAACTTTTCTTCCAGCTCGACTATACCTCGTTCTAAGTGCCCCAGCCTCTTGTTGGCGTTGATAGCCATGTCTTTCCATTCCTCGATCAGTTTTTTGTTGGACTCATGTATCTTGTAGTGGTCATCCTCACTTTCCCGGATCCTTTTGCGCAATTGCTTCCTTCCTGCTTGCCTCATAACTCGAAGAGGTACGTAAGGGTATGTCCCCCTTAGGCCAATCAGTATGAGAAATGATGCGTCTCGGGATCGAATGATGAACTCATCGTTGGAAACCATTAAAACATCCATTTAACCTGTTCTTCAGTCAAGTTATCGAAAAGCTCAACCCATCCCTCAGCATTTTCAGGCTGAGCAAACATGCCAGGGATATAATTCATTCGCTTTGGGTGATGGAAAGCGATGTGGTCATCCCACATTCTGCGGTGAATGTCCTGTCGATATTTGCCTTTTTGGAGATGTTCCATGAGCCAGAGTTGAAGTAATAAATTGCAACCTTCGAAATGATTTTCTCCTTGTTGACACCTTTCTAAGGCTCGATATATGTATGCAACGATCATGGCCCATTTACCCCTTCCATTATGGTCTTAGTTACCATGGCTAGCCTGGTATGGATCCTTTTCTTCTTCATCGGGAACACGATCAAACCCAAAAAGCAAACCATAAACACAAACACTCGGTGATGGACGTGTCCCAGAGAGGTGATAGCAAACTCCTCATGGTAGGTACAGTATGATTTGCTGTAGCCATACCTTTCGTACAAGTAGTCAAAAAGAATGTACGAATCCTCCAAACATACCAATTCCGCATCCTTTTTCAGACCCATCATTTTGAGGAAACTTTTGCCTGTGTGGTTCTTAAGCATCAACAACCCCGGAGTTTCCCATACTAGATTAGCTAGCCCTTCTATCTCTTCTATCAAAGGCGCCATTTTGATGTTCCCCAAGCGGAACACGAACCTTTCACGATCCCAGAACATGGTAGCAGCCTCTATTATCATTTTGCTAGGCTGGATTTCAAGGAGAGATGGTAGATTACCCAAGTGTTTCCTGACGATAGCTTTGTCGTTAGAGCAGATCCTCCCACCAACTCAACAATCTTGGGTGGATATTGGAGACCATGTCGAATCTGGGGACTTCGTGCCTCAATTTTTCTGCAAAGCAAATAAATTTAGGCCCTTATCCCCACCGGACTCGATTATTTATCGTCAATAATTAGCAGGAAACATTTAGTTCTCCAAATAAATGCATAGAACGTGAGGGCGTCTGTTTGGGTTTAGGGAAACCCGATGGACTTTTGGATAAGGCTATCTTAAAAGCTATCGTGCAGACGACACTTTAGCTTGACTAGGTTTGACCATGATGCATGCAATAGTGCAACAGAGTAAGGTTTCTATGGGGTTTTAGACCAGTACCCTTGAGCAGACAACTCAAAGGGGAAAGGCACGAAACCGTCGACTGCACCGCTGATCGACTAGTTTTACCGCAAATAAGCCTTCCCAAATTTAGTAGGTGATAATATAGGAAGGGCACAACCACTCATCAAGCATTGCTATAGTATTTTGTTTGGTACGAGTGGAGTATGAATGTTGAGCATGATTTATGTAATAAGTATTAAAACAAGTTGTCACGTATTTGCACGTTAAAGAAAGCGGTAAAAATGGTAGTAATGATTTAAAGCAGTTACAAAAGGAAACAAAGAGACATGTCAGTTTCATTTTTGAAGAAAAGTAAATACCCGAAGTAAACAATTAATTGCATGTAAAAGGAATATGAAAGGGTGTGAGTATTTAAAATAAAGGAACAAATTCACGAAACAATTTGAAATGGTAAAAGCTTGGATATCCCCAGAAGAGTCACCATGTTGTTGCACCCCCTTTTTTTCCTCGCGGAATCGGGTTTATGAAATTGGTTGGGACAACTCGTTCCTTTTGGGAAAGGGGTTTGCATATTTTGAAGGGTCGCCACCTAACGATTTTAACGGTGCGTTAGGGCACCTAAGGGGTTCAATTATAAATACGTTGCTAACCAGAGATTTGGGTAAGGGCTTGAAATTATCCTAAGGGGAAGGTGTTAGGCACCCCTTAGGATCCACAAGTGTGGTTCCCGACCAAATGATTTCATGAATTTGTACAACTAGCAAATAATAAGTAAAGGCTCAAATAAGAGGGGATTTAAGACTTAAGCATGTAGATGTTTAGAAAAACAATAAAGAAGATTAGCTTTTACAAAGGAATTACGAGGTAGCATATAAAAGGTGTCCTAGGTTTATAATAATATGGATCACATCAATGCAATACCTGGTAATCACTCCTCGAAAGAGGGGCTACACGTGGTATTAGCGCACCGGTCATCATATCCATATTCTACCCTTCCCACCCCGTAAGGTTATTAAAACGAGTGTTGGTCTCGACCTCTATTGCATGCTGCTACTCGTCCCTTCCTATCAGTCCCGGAGGAAATTAGGACTCCTATCCTAAATGAGGTGCTAGGCAGACCCTCAAGTTTTAAAGGTAAAATTCTAAAGCGACAGACAACAAAACAAGTAGGACTGCGGATAAAGGAAAGCATAGAAAACAGATAAAGACTCAAATATTCCTCCACACACAGTACATATAAGCAGCATGTCTCATACACAATTAAGGTCCATATTAATTCAGAATCCTAAAGCATGGTATCTGGGTGATAACACAAAGACAAATTATTGCATAACTCAGAGAGGAAGTCTTGATCAGGCTTGCCTATTGGTTTTAAGCATGCTGACAGTTAACCATGATCACAAAGACAGATCTGATTTTATCTTTTTTAAGTTAATAACTAAGGCTTGCCTAAGTGTTGGATAACATGCAACAGTTATTCAGATTGGTTAATGACTCTAAGTTGTTTATACCTAATAATATGTGATTCTAGGTGTGAAGATGTACAAAGACTAATTACCAGTTGCTGAGAACATGGGATTGTTCTGTGTTTAGACTAAATGCAGTTAAATAGATACGATCCTATAACATGGTATCTAATGAAGCATAATGCATAATAACTTAAACATGATTTCCAAATGCACATAGAATCATAGGATTATGCACAGTTTCAGGAATAGCATAGGTGACAGATTTTAATCGTTGTTTACCTAAAACAGGATCTCTACGTGTATAGCATGATGAGACGTGATTGTAGTTTATTTATCTTGAGACAGTACTTTTAGTAAAATTTCAGAACATGGGTAGAATCACGCATAACAACTTATTTTATTGTTTATCCTATACGAAGGATTCTAAGAGTAGATGAGATGTTGAATACACATATATCCTAAGTAACATGATATCTAATGCATGTCATGGTGTACCTAAACATGGCTGCTATTGCGAATAGAGAGATAATAAACCTAGAAACATGGTCTCTACGCTTAATTATACTACAACATGCATATCACCTACCCATTTTCACTATCCAACCCCAGAGTTGTTTACAATTAATTATTACAAGCCATTGAATACGAATTACACAACTGAAATAGAAGGAAAATAAGAAGTTAACTATAGGGAGCCTACAAAATAGGCTCAAGTCTCCTAGTCCTCAATGCCAGGTATTATTTCAACACCTTCTCATAATCCGGGTGTGTCAGAGTTCCCTAAGGACCTCAAGGGCTCCTTAGAGTAAGTGCAGTGTGGAATGGCCAGCTTCTGTGTGTTAAAGTTCAGAGGGAACTTAAGGGTCCCAAGGCAATGCTCACACAGAAGGGGCATAACCTAGACTTCTAAGAGTATATGTGAGAGTGCTTTTTATTTTTAAAAGGTTTAAGTAAGAAAACAATTTTGAGAAAGGGTAAGTAAGAAAATAGTTTTGAAGAGAGAAATTTGATTGGAATAGAATTTCAACATCACACAAAGGACCAGGGATAGTCCAACAATCACAAACATGGGTAATGGGATTTGAGGGACAAATACAGAGCATGTGAGGGCAAACATGTAGCAGGAAGACACACATATAGTCATACAATCAGAAGCTCCTAAGGGTTCAGAGGATTAGGGGTACAGTAAAGTACTAGGTTAGATTGACACCAAAACAAATAAGACCATGATTAAACTAATGTACCAGTCATAGGCATGAATATTCACGTAAGAAATAGGTGCTAAGTATACAGAAACATGCTGGTCATAAACAAGTAAAGCCTAACTTAACATGTGAATGGAGTTCAGGATCCTAGATACATGTTGAATAATAAGTAAAAGCAAATTAGAAACATACTGAATTACAACAGTAGTAGAATCATGTTGGTTTGAGGACTGAAATCTAAATTAGAACATACCAGTGAAGTGAAGAAAGAAGTAACACAAACAGAAAGTAGGAGATGCACAATAGTTAGACTTGGCTTGCAGCCGGCTAACTTAGAATAGTAGTAACTAGCACAGAAAAGAGAGAGAGAGAGCAGAGAGTTTTTTTAAATTGCGAGAGAGAGATTTGAACAGATCAATTCGTGTTTTTGAAAAATAAGAGGCCTGGGTATATATATCTTTTAAAACAGTAGTAAATAAGGTGCAGATCAAAGTCAGGCAGCAATTAAGGGAATCAGAATCAATCAGTTTAAGTACTTCCTCTAATTAAGGGGTTAACTTTCAAACGGTAATGGACATGTGACAAATAAGGAAAAATACCACATGGCTGACATATAATACATAAGGAAATATTTCAAACTAATACAAGTATAGGGCAGGTAATTAGGCTAGGTACATAACATATTAATTAAGGAATGTTATAAGAATCAGCATAATCAACAACGAAAAATAAGGCAGGGAATGATGGAAATCAGCAAGAAACTCTCGAGTGAGGTTCAAATCTCAGGAAATTAGCACCAATTAGGGAAAGTATCATGTATGACTGGAACACCACACAGGGAAATAATTCCAGCATATAGAATAAGTAATTAGTCTAGGTTCAGAAAATCTAATTAAGGAAAGGTCTGTAAGAATCGATTAACAATAGAATCAATCAAATAAGGCAAGTGAATAACTCATAGGTCAAAATCGGTAATGTATTACCATAGGAGATCAGTGAAGGACACTAATCCCAGGGAATCAAGGATTCGAATAAGGACAACATCAGCTAAAGGAAGTCAACACGAATTAAATAGATAATAGTCAAGAAATTTGAAACCCTAGTAATCACAGTAGAGTAAAATCATACAAAATTAGGGATTCACATGAATTACAGAGTAAACATTGATGTAAGCAGGAAGAGCAAGAAAATCAAAGACATAGATGAACACCATAGGGTAAATTTTCAGAGAATCATAAAGATCATGAGACGCAAGCACATATGCAAACATATTATCAAAGACAAAATCAGGAACTCAAGGTTTAGGACTAAAGACTAGGGTTTTAACACAACAACTCAGATAAAGAGAGAGACTTAAATAAATCACTAAAACTCAGTAGAAATTCTAGGATAACACTGAAGAATCATAGGAAGACCGTTTTAAAAAGGGGTTATGAAACCCTAGTTTAAAGATGAAGAATTGTTTTAGGGAAAACGGAACAACATTTGAAAACACCAAAAATGGCTCATAATATGCCAAGATCTGTTACAGATCTAAGAAAATCAGAGACTAGTAATTAGGGTTTCACAGAGACAACCCAAAGAGAAGGAGAAACGGCTTAGAAACCACTGATTCTAGTCGGAAATAACATAATCTTCCTCGAACGGCCATGGATGGCCGGATAACGACATGAACAGTCATGGGTGAGGTAAACCGCTTCAGGATCTCCTAAGGACCTCCAGACAGTGATACCCGGTGTAGGAGAGAGCTATGAAGCTAAGAGGAATGAGGACCCATGGTTTCCGGCAAGAGAGGTAGCCGGAGAAGACGAGCCATCTTCATCGGAGAAGAAGAGACTAGAGAGAGAGAGAGAGAGAGAGAGAGAGAGAGAGAGAGAGAGAGAGAGAGATGAGGGACCGGTGAGAATGAGAGGGGTCGGGAGGGGGGGAGGGGTCAGTCTAGGGTTTGATTAAGGTAATAGAAATCTGGGTCGTTGATCTAATTTGATCACAGGCTCAAATTGGTTTGGGGGTGGGCCGGGTATGATATGGTATTGGGCTTGGGGGTTTGGGTTTAATTGGGGCTAGGATTTAAATAAAATGTAGTTAGTTGTTAAATACTCAATTAATATGTTAAATGCTTAATTAAAATTAGTTAAAATAACTAATAATCAAAAGAATGAAATTGGTGATTAAGAAATAAAATAAAAATGGCTAATCAGTATTAAAAAATATAAATGACCAATTATTGGATAGAAATAACATAAAAATATATGGTTAGGCTATAACTGCAAAATTATTGCAATTATAGCCAAAAGGTGCCAATTTGACCGATTGTGAAATAATTTGATCTTACCAAGGCCAAAAATAATGTATTAAGTCAAGAGATGTCTTTGAAATCATTTGTAATGTAATTTACAATTAATTATTAGAGATAAAAATACTGGATAAATTAGAAATAAATTTATAAAATATGAGAAAATTATGGAAAAATACCAATTGTTATGGAACTTGATTTTGAAGGTATATATGCAAATTTAAAAAAATAATTTGAGGAAAAAATTGGGTATCAACACTTCTTTCATAATTATAATTTCAGTTTCCATCATTTCAGTTAACAACTTATATCTCAAGGAATTTAAGCAGTTCAAATCACAGAAAGAACCAAACAAATAGCATGCGCAAATAATGTCGAGTTTGTACGGCATGATCCAACAAAATAATAAAATGTGCACTGCCGCAGGGTCGAACGACGCGAACCATAGATGCATATAGTACCCCGCTCGCGAATCATACGTGCGACGCAGTCAAATATAAATAATAGAGTTACCTGACTCGCTAATTATGCATGTGACGCAGGTACTCATAGATACACACATTCAAACAGTCAATCCAGACTTCATCAGGAAAACAATTACGCAAGGAAATGACGATTTCTCTGTTAATGCTCAAGAAAGATGGTGTTTAATATTTTTAGAAATTCATTTGCAAAGTTTGATATGATTTAAGAATTTTAAATTTATCAGTAAAATTACAAGTACGGGAAATAAAGCATGCTTTTGGGTCCTAGACTACTCGGACATAAGCATAATAGTAGCTACGCACAGACATTCGTCACCTCGTGCGTACGTAGCCCCCACAAATAGTATCATATAATTAATTATTTCTCCTATGGGGACAATTCTCTCTTACAAGGTTATAAAGGAGACTTACCTCACTCCGAAGTTCCATAACTGGCTTCCAAGCCCTTCCGATGACTCAAATCGATGCACAACGCCCCAAGACTAGTCAATAATTTTGCAAACCCATAAATATATACTCAAATACTCATTATAATCCAATTTATAACAATTTCCAACCACGATCGAATAGTCGATAAAAATTACCCTCCGGCCCACGTAATCGGATTCTGAAATTTTTTGAAGATAAACATTACCATAACATAATGAACTCAAATATATAATTTATTCTTAATTTCATGCCCGAATTCGTGGTCAATATCCAAACATACCAAGTTTTTAGTTTTTCTACCAAAACCCCAAATTTCCCTTAATTTTTCATGAATTTCCATGTTAAAATTTATATATAATCCAAGTATTTAACTTGCAATAGGTGGGAATCACTCATCTTGACATAGATGATGAAGATGGAGCTCCAAAATCGCCCCTAGGTCGTCTCCCATGGAGGAACTGAGATGAAATGAGCTAAATCCATTTTTTTGCAAACTTATACACTGTCAGGCAACTCTTCTTCGCGTTCGCGGGCTTCCCATCGCGCTCGCGAAGAACAAATATTCTCGAAAAGCCATTCCAAACTCTTCTCAGACAATCTCTAGTATAATGGTGATAACGTTTTGAACAAAATGCCAAATGACAAATACTTTAATGTTATGAAAACCAGACTCCAAGATATACAACTTTCATGTTTTGGTTATCTCCCAATTCCTTATAGATTTCGAGATATAAGCTGCCAAATTCAGCCCTGTGCAACATATATTTCTTCTTCATCTTCCCGGATAGCCTGTAGTGTACCAGCCATAACCTTTTGTAAACAAATCCAAATGCTAATTGGTTTACCTTTGTAAAAAATAGACACAAAGGAATACAACTTTCATTTTACATCATCTCAAAATTATTTATAGATTGTTAGATATGAGCCTCCGAAGTCTGACCTACGCAACATAGATTTCTTTCTTCGCGAACACGAGAGTCTCTACGCGAACGCGAGAAGAAAATCCCAGAAGCCAAATCCTTTTTCGCAAACGCGAGAGGATCCATGCGAATGGGAAGAACAACACCAGATATCAGCAAATCAACATCCAAAGTAGCCCAAAATGATCCGAAACACACCTGAAACACACCCGAGGTCCCTCGGGACCCCGTCCAATCACACCAACTTGTCCCATAACATAACATAGACCTTCTCGAGGCCTCAAATCACCTCAAACAACATCGAAATCATTAATATCACCCCAATTCAAGATCAATGAACTTTAGAACTTCAAACTTCTATATTCAATGTCGAAACCTGTCAAATCACGTCCAATTAACCTCAAATTTTGCACACAAGTCATGTTCGACATTACAGACCTACTCCAACTTCCAGAATCAGAATTCGACCCTGATATCAAAAACTCTACTCCTGATCCAACTCCCCAAGAACCTTCAAATTCCAACTTTCGCCAAATGAACCCAAAATGACCTACGTACCTCTAAATCCACATCCGGACGCGCTCCCTAGACCAAAATCATCATAAGAAGCTACCCCTTATTACCTCCAGAGTCACAATGGATTTCGACAATCAACTTCGGGACATGTAATTTCATGAAAGAGGTTAGAGAGAAAGCTCCTCAAAGCAGCCGTTATATTATTATACGATGTAAATCAAACTTCCTTGTTGTCTTATAGGTCCCTCTTCTCTTGCCGATTTAGAACCCGAGGAGGAGAGAGGCTCTTCTAACTAAATCCTATGCTCGGAATTCCCAAACGAACACCGATAACATTGAAATTCACTTCAACCCAAATTCATGAAATTCTTCCAAAGTAACAACTTTCTACAATAGGCGCTGAAACGCTCCCGGGCTATATAAAATCCGATCTAAACATACGGCCAAGTCCAAACTCATCATATGAATCTGTTGGAACCTTCAAATCCCGATTCTAAGGTCTTTTACCCGAAAATCTGAACTTAGTCAATTTTCCAACTTAAAGCTTCCGAAATGATAATTTTCTCTCTAAACCAAATCCGAACTTCCCGAAACTCAATTCTGATCCCGCGTACAAGTCATAATCCCTGAAGTGAAGTTGCTCATGGCCTCAAACTGCCGAACGACGCGCTAGAGCTCAAAACTACAGATCAGGTCGTTACATTATTCTCCCTCGATTCAATTCTTTTGGTGAGTTCTTCGAGCATTTTCATTACCGTAGGATCAGCCCCCGATTCTTCACCATTCAAACTTTCCGGTACTGGCTCGGTACGATGAGTAATTTTTGGCTCGAACCTATTCAGAGCTCTATGTTGATTTGGTTACTGAGCAATATCGGCTTGTTGAGCCTGAAGCATCTCGAATATCACTTGGAGACTGAATCCTTCTTCTCCTCTACCCTGTGTTCCTTGTCCACTAGATCAGCCTTCTCTGCATATACTCCCATCAAGATCTGCGCCTAGGTCCGCATTTAGGGCAACGTGCGAACTGACGTCGACTAGATTAGAAACTGGTGCTCCCCCAAGATTAGCATGTGGCACCTCGAATCCTGGAGCTACCACATTTTCGTTTTCCCCGTGCAATCTGAGGCTATTTCCACCGTGTGTGGATGCGTTTTGTGAGTTTTACATGTTTTAACCTCAAAACAAAAATTCTTGACAAGAACAAGCGTAAAATAGTGTGTTTTATCAAAATTAGTATTGAACAATCACTATTATCCTTAGCCCCACGGTGGGTGACAAACTTTTTACCCTAAAAATCGAGTAACAATTAAACTTATATTGTGGTTTTAAGGATACGTGATTTAATCCAATACCAATTGATAAATAATGAATTAAATAGATGAATTGGACAATAAAATAAATCAAACCAGTGTGAAATCAGTTCTTCGACCTCGATTCCAAATAGTCTCGAGGTTGGGGTAATGATAACGATAAAGAATGGAACAACAGTGATGAGCAATGATGAACAGTAGGTAATGAAAACAATGGACGTATGTATACTTTTCTGTGAATAATGATTATTTTACAAATGAGTGGCATCCCACTTTATATAATAGAGAAATCCTAAATAAGGTACAATTCTAAAGTAGTAGGAAATCATATTGACAACTGATTAACCACCGAAGATCAACCCATTCCGGAATTCACACCATGATCTTCGATCCGTCACTGACATCTCGCCCTTTCCGTTATTGAACTATACCGGTGTCATTTCAGAATATTCCCTTTTCTAACCTCGATTAGTGATGTCGACCTCGATATTAGAAAGAAACTTCAATCCCAGACTCGACGTCCTAGTCTTTCGACGTGGTATCTCTTATTCGATCAAAGAATGAAATCGGGTAGCCCCGATTTCCACCATATACAAACCCCACATCTTCTTTTAGTCTTTTTCAGTTCAAAAGGTTTGATTGTATGGTTGGGGATGAGATGGAGGGATATGGGATTTTATTCCTAGTTGATTGAATTTTAGAGGTAGCAACGCACATAAGTTAAAGAATTGTAACGACCTGATCGGTCGTTTTGAATTTTAGCGTTCCGTTCAATAATTCAGGGCTTTGAGTGGCTTCATATGGTGTATTATGACTTGCGTGCATGGTCGTATATTTTTCGGATTCAAAATTTATCAGGAAGAATGTTTTTAATTTTAGAAGGATAAGTTAGAAATGTTGACCGTATTTTGAATTTTGTGAAAACGATCCCAAACTCCGGTATTCGTATGGTGATTTTGGACTTGGGCGTATGCCCGGAGTTAAATTCAGAGGTCCCTAAGTTGATTTGACTTCTTTTGTCGAAAGTTGGCAATTTAAAGGCTTAGAATTTCAATAAGTTTTACCATAGATTGACTTCATATCTATCATGTTTGGATTTCAATTTTGGAATTTGGAATAGGTCAGTGTTTCTATTTGAAACTTGTCTGCAAAATTTGGGGTCATTCTGAGTTGATTTGATATGATTCAGCGCGAGTTGTAGAAGTTGAAGTTCATTAGTTTCATTAGGCTTGATATGAGATGCGATTCGTAGTTTCGATGTTGTTTGATATGATTTGAGGCATCGAGTAGGTCCGCATTATATTTTGGGATTGGTTGGTATTATTGGAAGTAGTCCCGAGGGCCCCGTTGTGTTTCAACGAGTTGCGGATCATTTTGATACCTTGTTGCATTGCTGAAAAATCTATGTACATGCTTGCGCACCTACGGATAAGGGACTGTAGGTGCGTTGCTGCAAAAGTGACCAACCGAGCGCAGGTGCGGACTTTAGTTGGAGAAGGCAGGGACTGCAGATGCGGTTGTTCAACCACAGAAACGGAACCGCACCTGCGATGTGGGGGTCGCAGAAGCGTAAGCGCAAAAGCGCTTTGAGAACTGTAGATGCAGTGGGGCGCCAGTTGTTGGGTTGCGAGACATTTTCCGTCGAAGCGGCCATCGCGGATGCGATAGTTGACCGCAAAAGCGAATTTCACTGGCGGCATGTATATAGCTCGGGGTTTGGCTATTTTATGATATTTTGAGTTATAGAGCTCGGTTTTGGGCGATTTTAGAGGGAATTTTCAAGACTTGAATTGGGGTAAGTATACTTGAATTGGAGTTGGTTATATTTCACGATTCCATTTTTATTTTTATCATTTAATTAGTGATTTGAATTGGAGGAAATTGGGAATTTTTGTAAAAACTTTTTAACATGCAAAATGATGATTTGAATGTCGATTTGACGTCGGAATTGGATGACTTTGGTATGGTTGTATTGGAATGGGTCTTCATATTTTGTGAGTTTTTTTGGGTTCCAAGGGGTGGGCCCGAGATTGAATTTTTGGATTGACTCTTTGATTTTCATTAAAGATCGATGCTTGAATATCCTAAATGATTTTCTATGGCTTTTATTTATGATATTAAGTTATTTTGGCAAGATTCAAGTTGCACGGAGGTTGTTTCACACTAAGAGTACCTTTTAGAGTAATTATTTAGCTTCTTTGAGGTAATCATATTGCCTATCCTTGTGTGGGGGAACTATGTCGCGCCCCTTTTTTCCTCGCAGAGCCCGGGGTTTCGACATTTGGGACAACTCCCTTCCTTTTGGGACGGGGTATGGTATTTGAAGAGTCGCCACCTAACGGATCAAGGTGCGCTAGGGCACCTAAAGCAAATAACTCATAAACCGGTTTACATCACCAGAGATTGGGTAGGGGATCAAAATTACCTTGAGGGGAAGGTGTTAGGCACCCCTCGAGGTCCATAACGGTGGGTTCCGTCCAAACTCAATTTAAGCGAATTAGACTTTTAAGGAAAATAAAACATTTTAATAACAAATATACATTACTTTAAAAACAAAAATTAAAGGGGTCCTAGGTTTATTAGCCTATATGATCACTTCTATGCAATACTCGGTAGCCTTCCTCAAATAGAGGTGTTACGCTTAGCATTAGTGCACAGGTCATCATCTCCTTTACTACCCAATTACCCACCCCCCTTTTCAATTATTTTCTAAGCGTTCTAATAGCATCTGGTGCGTACCTTATGCGTGCACTACTCGTCCCTTACCTATGGCCCTGGAGGTGTTTAGGACCTCTATTTTAAGGTGGATCTAGACTCACCTATGTTACTTAAAAGGAGAAAACTAAGTGACAACAAAAATCAAAAAGGACTGTCACATAAGGAGAAACTAAGGGGGCTCATGTTTACCTCCACAAATAGGCAAACAAATGCACGCTATTCAGACCAGCGGCTTTAAATGATTTAGGATCCTATAGGCACGATACCTAAATGAGCACAAATAGAATGTAAATCAGTTTGTTTAAGCGACGCAGTGAGTACCTATCAGTTTGCCTGCTGATTTTTATCACTTACTGAATCTGGGCATGTTTCAAGCAGTCAAACAAGCACAGTTTTAAAACTCAGGATTTTAATTACCCTACAGGATTGCCTAAGTGATAACCAGGAAGAATCCTATAGACATAGTATCTAAACTGTAAACCAGTGATTGATTTTAACAGGGATATTTCATCTTTTTAGATCCTGGAGGCATGCTTTCTATGTGCTGAAACTAATTCCAAGTATTATTTCCTATAGACATGATATCTAAACACATAAACTAATTTTTACACTTACTTCTTATAAGCATGATGTCTAAGTGTCAAGACTGATTTTATATGTGTTTCCTATAGGCATGATGTCTAAGTGTTGAAATTATTTTCACACTTATTTCCTAAGGGCATGATATCTAAGTGAGCGGAGATGTTAACAGAATGTTAGACAAGTTGATAATTCCCAAAGAAGATCCTACATGCATGGTTTCTAATGCACATTGAGACTTGAGAATATGCATAAACATGGATTTTGATGCAGAATTGATAAACGTCCTATAACAGGATTTCTAGGATGTAGGTGTGAAATTCAGGACTACAAATAATGAGATAAGTTCTATAGGCATGGTCTCTAATGCATATAAATAATCACAACAATCCTATAGGCATGATTTCTACCCGAACCCAACAAAAATATATATAAAAATCCCTCCCTGCTTTTACTAGTAACCCCATATCTGTTTTACAAAGATTATTATTACAGACCAATGCAAATGAATTACATAATAAAAATCACTATACTTTAGGGAGCCTTAGCAGGCCCAAAGTCAACCTGGAAGCCAGGCCTTCAATCAAGTCTGGAGCACACCAGTAGTTCATAATAACACAACTGGGCTTCTGGTGTGTCAAAGTTCCCAAGGGCCCCAAGGACCCCGGGAAATGCTCACACCAGAACCTTTTCAAAGAAATAGTTTTGCAAACAAGTTTGGAAGGCCAGCCCTAATGTGTCAGAGTTCGGAGGAGTCTCATAGACTCCTAGGCATTGCTCACACTTGGGGGAGGGGGGAGGGGCAGGACCCTAGATATCTAAGAGTAGGAGTTGAAAATAGTATATAAAAGTAGGAAAATAATTTTAGAAAAACAGTTTGAATTTTAAAAGTGCATAGAAATAAGTTACAAGATCATAAACGGAATAGAATTAGATTGGGTGTCAATGGTCACAACAAGAGTAAGAACACTGAATTACAGGAAGAACATGATGACAATTAAGTCAAAAAAGGTTTAACATTACTGGAATTGACTTAATTCATTAACTATTACTAGGTGGAATCATGCACCAAGCAAGGACATGTTGAAATTTAGAGTAAACAACCAGATGAACACATTGTGAAAAATAGGGTGATAGAAACTAAGCATGATAGTTTCAGAAATAGATAGACAAGTATCATGGATAAAATAGAAACATGCTGAAGTTAAATGGCTGATCAGACAACCATACAGAGAAAGTAGCAGGAATTTAGAGCACCATTATCCTTGAAAGAAGTATACAGAAATCGTGAATCAATCCGGAACATGTTAAGGTAAATTATCAACACATAAAACAGGACAGGATTTGATGCATGCTAATTGAGAAATAAGTAAACAAGTGTCATGGATCAAACTGGAATATACTAACCATACTAACATATAGTACATGACAAGTTTACAGGAATCAGGAATTAAGTCATGCTGATCAAGAGCAATAAACATGAAGAACATAGGTTCAACTATATAGCATATTGAATAGAGTATGGTAACAAAAATAGGAGCATACCAATTAAGAAGTAGTAAACAAGAAGATGAAAGCAAGTAGAATCCAAGGGTCTAGCCTTGGGTTTCAGCCGGCTAGGCAGAGCAGCAAAATAGAAGTAACTGAAAGACTATAATTGACAGTGTAAGAGTAAAGTGGTGTGCATGTTTCTGTGTTTTTCTATATGTGTTCATGTGTGTTTGTCGTTTTATAAAATCAGAACAATGAAAGGTTTATATAGCACATAGTAGAGTAAACCAAATAAGGCAAGGGAACTCAATTGCACACAAGTAAGGCATGTACCATAAATTAATCAGTCAATTAGGGCTTAACGAGAATAAATTAACAGCAAGCAAAACTTAAATTAAGGAGAGTCTTTCACGGGGTAAATCGGTAAATAGGATTGTTGCTAAATAAGGTAAGTAGTAAATCAATTAGAGGTTAGTCAAAACAATCAAAACCCAGAAATCAAGACAACAATATAATTAAGGAAGGTAGTACTAATTACGAATCACATATAAGGAAAGGATAGATAAAACCTTTCAGAGAGATATTAGTTTTTATTAAAAAAGAGAGCACGATTTTCGAACCCTAATTAAGCAAGTAAAATAAGTTAATCACTTTTAATTGACAGAGTCACAGTAAACGGGCAAACATTAGAGAAAACAGTAGAAACCCTAGGACATGTATACATAGATATGAAAATCAGTCAAAAAAGTAAAGGAAACCTGAGTTAAACACTTAAACATTCGAAAATATTTTGCAGAAATCTCTTGAAAAATCGAAAACCTAGCTTTTGGGAAAAAACGAAATCGATTGATGATAGTGGTAAAAGCGAAAGAATCTTAAAGAAAAACTAGTAACAAACTCCAAACACTTCAGATTCCAAGAGATCTGAACCTATTTGGCAAGAAATAGTTAGGTTTGTACACAAATGAACAGAGGTAGAAAAATCAAGTTTTAGATCGGAGATTTGAAGCCATGAAAACACGAAAAACGATAATACTCACAAACTATGGGTGAATATAGACGCATTCACCAAGAGACAGATGGACTCGAACCAGGTCTGTTCCAATCTCTTCGAGATTCTGTCAAATAACATGGAAGTCGAACACCTAGTAGAGATATGAGGCCAGATAAGGCCTAGAATCGAAAATAAACCATGAATCGAAGGGGGTTCAGGTGACGGCGGGTTAGGGGACTTTGAGAGAGAAGAAGGGAGGAAAGGATTTAGGGGGTGGCGGATTTTTAGGAATGAGTAGGGTTTGGGGGATATGGGTTAATTGAAAAAGGCAATAATATCATGGACCGTTGATCTTTGAGATTAACGGCCAGGATTCGATTTGAGGGTTGGGAGGGTTTAAAGATTGGGTTACTGGGTCGGGCTATGGGTTAATTTTAATTGGGCTGGGGGTGGCATTTGGGCTAAGGTACGAAATTAAAGAGGCTATATGTTAAATACTCATTTAATTTGATAAAATAATTTGTAAAAATAGCTAATAAATGATAAAAAATATATTTATGGATAATTAATGATTTAAACAATTACTTAATATTATAAAAATATAAAAGGTAATATTCTTGTAAAATAAAGTAATTATGCACATATGGGCTATTATTGCAATTATAGCCTACAAATGTAAATAGGGTTATGCATAAGATAATTAAAGCTTAACATAAGTATAAATAATAAAATTAAGCAATAAGATTATCACAAAACCATTTGTGATGCAATTAGAAATTATTTATAGAATAGAGCTACTGGGATAAATTAATTAACAATCCTTTAAAATGCAGAAATTATGAAAAAATATTAATTGATGGTCATGCTTTGTTTTGAAGATATATATGCATTTTGAAAATATATATGGGAAAAATTGGGTATCAACAGCTGCCCCTCTTTACCCGGGAAGGATGAAAGAGTTTGCGGGTAAAGACATGATGGCCAATTTTTACCAAATATGACGATTTGAGAGACATAGGCCGCACTCTGGTTTCTGAGCTGCCTACATATCTCTGATTTTACAGAAATCAGGCCATGTGTAGTTCTGGACCCACCGGCGAAATAGACCGATGGAGTTATCACAAAGACGGATACAAGGTTTTGAATATGTGAAATGGTTACGGTGGGCGGTCATGTTTGAAGTAATTTGGAGGAATTGGAGAGGGATTGCTCCTGTTAGGATTATGGTTTCTCATCAGGTCACCTGCAAATCAGAAGATGTACTACAATAATATACGTATAAATTTGCGTAAATTTAAACATGATGCAAATTCCCCTCAGACCATGGAAATTGTCTTAGAAGGTTGAGGATGACGTCCTTAGACCATGATGTCCTGGGCCATGAATTGTGTGGTAATGGATTCGCAGGCCATGAAATGATATTCTCGGGCCATGAGAATGGTGCCTCAGAACCATGACGCCTTTGAATAATGATGTGCAAGTTTGAGAGATCCTCACGCCATGGCATAGTGTCATTCGGCTATGAGGATGATGACTTTAGACTATGACTCCTTTGGACAAGTTGGCTATATTTTAGCCCAGGAGGTGAAAAGACATGATGCTAGAAGCAAAATGACAAGGCTTAGCCCGAGAGAGGAGCATAATGCAAGAGAAATAGTGTTTAGTCTCGTGCGGGATTCGGGACAGTGCTTAGTCTCATGCAAAGAGAAGGCAGGGCTTAGCCTTATGCAAGTGAAGGCAATGTTTAGCCTTATGCAGATAGGGACGCATGGCTTATCCTCATGCAAAGATTGAGACAGAGCTTAGTCTCATTCAAATAGAAGGCAAAGCTTAGCCTTATGCAAGGTAAAGGCAATGATTAGCCTCATGCAAATAGGGAGGCAGGGCTTAGCCTCATTCAATATTTGGGATAGGGCTTAGTCCCCATGCAAAGAGAAGGCAGTGCTTAGCCTTATGCATATAGGGAGGCATGGCTTAGCCTCATGCAAGGTTTGGGACATTGCTTAGTCTCATGCAAGGTGGAGGCAATCCTTAGCCTCGTGCAGGATATGAGACAATTCTTAGCCTCATGCAAGGTTTGGGACAGGGCTTAGTCACATGCAAGGTGGAGGCAATGCTTAGCCTCATGCAGGATTTGAGACAATGCTTAGTCTCATGCAAAGTTCGGGACAGGGCTTAGTCCCATGCAGGGAGAAGGCAATGCTAAGTCTTATGCAGGATTTGAGACAATGTTTAGTCTCATGTAAATATAAGGAAGAGCTTAGACTTATGCAAATAAGGAGGCAATTCTTAGCTTCATGCAGGATTGAGACAACGCTTAGTCTCATGCAATGCATAATAGGTGATAGAAGAGTATTTCTTAGCTGGGAATGAGATCGGTATATTTGTTGTTATGAAGGATGTGATTCCAAGGTGTGTGCATTCCTTGTCCCGCATTCAAAGAAAAATCGTGAGTTTTGCAGGGGGGAAGGTTGGTTCGTGTCTTTGTCTTCTTGCTTGATTTGCTCTGCTCTGTCTGAAGATCCTGTTCAAATTATTGGGGCAGCATTTGCTAAAGCAGAGTTTATTTCAAAAGAAGGCATGCATAGTTTTCAAAGACATAGTAAAATACAGTTTAGAAATTGGTTAGATGAACCGGTGACTGTGACACGAACATAGACATCGAGAATTCTTCTACCATAGAATTTTGAGGGTCCTCCTCAAAATTCTTCCCCAGTTAACTAGAAAACATTTATGATTGCTCTATATGCTGCGATTGGCTAAACTTGCTTCATAATTTTGAGGGTCCTCCTCAAAATTCTGTCCTAGTTTCTAATGATGGGGAAAATAGAAATTTTATTGAATTGTGACCAAACCCACATGGCTGCCTACGTATCCCCTATTAAATGAGAATCAGGTCGAGCATAGTTCAATTTACATCATATGAGGATACATAAATAGTTTACACATAGTATCGTTTGACTGCATCTGAATTGATAGGCTTTGGCCAGATTTCTCCGTCCATTTCTACGAGTATGAGTGCTCATCCTGTCAGTACTCTATGGAACATTTAAGGGCCTTGCCAGTTGGGAGAGAATTTCCTTTTGGCTTCATCTTGATGCGGAAAGATCTTCTTTAACACCAGTTGTCCCGGTGTTAACTCTCTTGGCTTGACTCTTTTGTTGAAAGATCTGGACATTCTGTTATGATAAATCTGGCCGTGGCACACTGCATTCATCCTCTTTCCATATATGAGGGCTAGCTGCTCATAACATCTCCTTATCCATTCTCCGTCGCTGATCTCAGCTTCTTGCATGATTCTCAAGGAAGGAATTCCACTTCGGCGGGAATGAAAGTCTCAGTACCATAAACCAGCATATAGGGAGTTGCACCGATTGATGTGTGGACTATGGTACGGTATCCCAGTAAGGCGAATGGTAGGTTTTCGTGCCATTGTTTGTGATTTTTTACCATTTTCCTCAGTATCTTCTTGATGTTTTTGTTGGCAGCTTCCACGGCTCCGTTCATTTGGGATCTATACGATGTGGAATTCTTGTGCTTGACTTTGAAAGTCTCACACATGACTTTCATCAGATCGATGTTGAGATTGGCGGCATTGTCAGTGATGATGGACTCTGGAACCCTGAACCGACAAACAATTTAGTTGCGAACAAAATCTGCAATGACCTTCTTGGTTACAGCTTTGTAAGATAAAGCTTCAACCCATTTAGTGAAGTATTCGATAACTACTAAAATAAACCGATGTTCATTTGAGGCAGTGGGATCGATTGGACCGATGACATCCATTCCCCAAGCGGTAAAGGGCCAAGGTGAGCTTGTTGCATTAAGCTCGTTTGGTGGTACTTTTATCATATCTGCATGTACTTGACAGTGATAGCATTTCTGAACTTACCGGATGCAATCTATTTTCGTGGTCATCCAAAAATAACCTGCTCTGAGTATCTTTTTGGCCAAGACAAAGCCGTTCATATGCGGGCCAAAGATTCCGACATGTATTTCCTCGAGCATCATAGAAGCTTCCTTTGTGTTGACACACCTTAATAGTCCCATATCAGGAGTTCTTCTATATAGGGTTCCTCCACTCTGGAAGAAATGATTGGACAACCTCCGGAGCGTGCGTTTCTGAATATGGTTTGCATGCTTCGGGTATTCTCCCTTTTCTAAATACTCCTTGATGTCGTGGAACCAAGGCTTAACGTCTGTCTCCATTTTGACGTGGGCACAATATGCCAGCTGATTATGGATCCTTACTGGGATAGGATCGATGAATTTTTTGTCTGGATGTTGTATCATTGATGACAAAGTAGCCAGTGCGTCGACAAACTCATTCTGAATTCTGGGGACATGCCAAAACTCTATATTTGTGAACCTCTTCTTCATTTCTTGCACATGATGCAGATATGGAAATATCTTGAAATTCTTGGTAGCCCACTTTCCTTGTACCTGATGCACAAGAAAATCCGAATCGCCGATTACTAGCAGTTCTTGAATGTTCATGTCAACAGCCATGTTGAGCCCTAATATGCAAGATTCATATTATGCCATGTTGTTGGTGTAGGGGAATATGAGTTTCGCAGATACCGGATAATGTTGACCAGTTTTTGATATCAAGACGGCTCCAATGCCGACTCCTTTGAAGTTCGCCGCTCCGTCAAAGAACATTCTCCAACCGCCATAGGCTTCAACAATGTCTTCTCCTATGAATGATACTTCTTCATCGGGAAAATACGTCTTCAAGGTTTCGTATTCTCCTCCCACAAGGTTTTCAGTAAGGTGGTCTGCCAGTGCCTGTCCTTTGACTGCTTTCTGAGTTACATAGATGATGTCGAATTCACTCAACAAGATTTTCCATTTAGCCAGTGGGCATGGGCTTTTGGAAGATGTATTTCAAAGGATCCATCCTTGATATGAGATATATTGTATAGGCACAGAAGTAATGCCTCAGCTTCTGAGCTATCTAGGTCAAGGCATAGCAGGTATGTTCCAGCAGAGAGTACCGTGCTTCATAAGGTGTAAATTTCTTACTCAAGTAGTAGATGGCCGGTTCTTTTCTTCCTGTCTCATCGTCCTGCCCCAGAACACAGCCGAAAGCTCCATCTAGCACTGCAAGGTAGAGTAGCAGTGGTCTACTTGGCTCTGACGAGACTAAAACTGGTGGTGTTGATAATACTCCTTGACTTTGTCAAAAGCCTTTTGAAATCCTCAGTCCAACTAGTTGAAGCGTCCTTTTTCAACATCTTGAAAATCGACTCACATATTACTGTGGATTGTGCTATGAAACGACTGATGTAGTTGAGGCATCCCAAGAAACTCATCACATCTTTCTTGATTTTTGGTGGTGGTAATTCTTGGATGGCTTTGACCTTTGATAGATCCAACTCTATTCCCTGGCGACTGACAATGAATCCCAACAACTTTCCGGCAGGAACCCCGAATGCACACTTTGCGGGGTTTAGCTTTAGGTTGTACTTCCGTAGTCTATCGAAGAATTTCCTCAAGTATGCTATGTGATATGTGGCCTTATTGGATTTAATGATGACATCATCCACATATACCTCGATTTCTTTGTGTATCATGTCATGAAAAATAGTAGTCATGGCCCTCATGTAGGTGTCCCCAGCATTCTTTAGGTCGAATGACATCATCTTGTAACAGTACACACCCCACGGTGTAATGAAAGCCTTTTTCTCAGCATCTTTCTCGTCCATCCAGATCTGATGGTAACTAGTGAAGCAATCCACGAAAGACTGGAGTTCATGCTTAGCAAAATTGTCGATCAAGATGTGTATATTTGGAAGCGGGAAATCATCCTTTGTGCTGGCTCTGTTGAGATCCCGATAATCGACACAAACTCTAACTTTCCCATCCTTTTTCAGAACTGGCACAATGTTGACTATCCAAGTTGGATGTTCAAGTACCCTGAGGACCTTGGCTTTGATCTTCTTAGTAACCTCCTATTTGATTTGCAGGCTCATATCAGGCTTGAATTTCCCGAGTGTCTGCTTTACGGGCGGACACATTGGATTTGTGGGCAACATGTGGGCCACAATGTACGTTCTTAATCTGGTCATATCTTCGTAAGAGCATGCAAGGATATCCTCATACTTTTTTCAAGAACCGAGTGTACTCCTCTTTTTCTAACGGTGACAAGTGGATGCTAATGCGGGTCTCCTTGACGGTTTTAGAATTTCCCAAGTTAACTATCTCAGGTTCGTCCAAGTTGGACTTAGGTTTGTTCTCAAAATCCTCTACTTCTCTGACGATCTCTTCGGGTATTGCATCCTCTTCTTCTGAATCACTATCCTTTTGTTGCATTATTTCATTATATGTCACATTTGTCGGTTCATCGAGATAAGAAATAGTAATTCTGTATGGATAAAGATACGAGAGAAAAGTGGTAAAAATAAACATCAATTCATTGAAAGCGTTAAACAAAAGTGATTTTAAATAATTTAAATAAACTTTTGGAACATTGAAAATATTATTTCAAACAAAATGCAAAAAGGGAAATCTTTTTTCTAGAAAAGCAAAAATAAATAATGTTGTTCAACCTTGCTACCCCGGGACTCGTCGGGCCCCCGATGGTCTGACAGTCCAGTTCTTTAGGAATGCTCCTATCTCCACATCTTGGATAGTAGGGCCTTCCTCCTCTTGATCCTCGACAATTACACAACAGTCCACGTCATCATCTTCCAAGAAAAAATTCCTTAATGAAGCCAACGCTTCTTCTTCCCCTGATCCCCATATAATATCGGCCTAATGGAAGGTCTGATTCAGGTGTGGCACAAGCTGCTCAAGTGGATAGTATGGACCACTCCATGGTGGTGACCAATCGTTGTATTCCTTCCCGGTGTACTGATATCCTAACCCGAAAGTGGTACCATGGTGTTTTGCCTGTATCTTTTGGAGATGCCCTGAAGATTTTTACCAAGTCCCTTGTCGGGCTCATATACTCTCCATGCTAGCATACTTTATATCTTGCTACTCCACCACTTATCTTTCTCGATTGCGTTAACTCGTTCAATATGATGGTAGGGTTATCCACCTAACCTTCTTCTGTTCTCAATCACCGGGATAGTTTGACTAGTGTAAATGGGGTTGCTCCCATCTCCATGGATAATCACTTCTTAGTGGTTCCACTCGAACTTCAGAGCCGGATGCAGAGTTGATGCTACAGCCCCAGCGGCATGTATCCATGGTCATCCCAACAACAGATTGTACGAGGCGGATATGTCCAGTACATGAAACTCAACATCGAACCATGTAGGACCCATCTGCAGGCAGAGATTAGTTTCTCCAATGTTAGCTCTCTTAGACCCATCGAATTCTTTCACATTCATAGTTCACTCTCGTATCTCATGTAGTCCTTTGCCCAAGCTCTTCAACGTTGTCAATGGGCAAATGTTAAGGCTGGATCCTCCGTCAATATGGCGATGAATTTGTCTTCATATTGCACTATGAGGTGCAGTGCCCTGTTGTGATTCAAACCTTCAGGTGGTAGCTCGTCCTCGTGGAAGGTGATTTTTTGGCTTTCTAGCACCTGCCCCACCATATTGGCAATTTCTCCACCAGTGATGTTGCTGGGTACATATGCTTCACTCAACACCTTCATTAGAGTATTCCTGTGTGCCTCAGAATTTTGCAGCAGTGACAGGATAGATATCTGAGCGGGAGTCTTGTTCAAATGATCAACGACAGAGTACTCCCTTGCATGTCGATTCCTCCAGAGGTCATATGGACCAGTCTCAATGACGGTCAGTTTGTTAGAAGCTTGCTTACTGGTTTCTTCTAAATGTTCAGGTGTATAAACCCTTCCTGTTCTGGTCATTCCTTGTGCAGCGCCAGATTCTTCTGTCTTTGACTTTCCCTTTCTTCTAGCCTTGTCCACATAATCCCAAGGTAAATCATTGGAACTGAAGGGTGGTGTGGATGCCACCGTTACAGTGAAAAGTGTGGCCACCTCCACTTCAAATGGAATGAGTGGTGTTACTTTTACTTCTAAAGGAACCAGTGTGGCTCTCTTGACTTCAACTGGCGGCTGTACCTCCACCACAATGTGATTGAATGTGACTGCTAGTTTCTTAGTATCATCACCTTCTCAAATAAGCCCGATTGATCCCTCAGGATCCCATTCTTCATCAGTTTCTATCACATTGACCCCTCCATCCCTATGATCTGGGAGAGGATTGTTGCGGGACATTGAGTGCAACTTCCTTCGCCTGTATGACCTTACTATCAATCAGTGTTTTGATCTTGTCGTTCAAGGTGTGGCACTCGTCAATAGTGTGTCCCTTCATGCTGGAATAATATGCACAGGTCTTGTTTGGATTGACCCATTGAGATGAATTCTCCATTCCTACAGCGGGAATATGGGTGACATATCCAGTGGCTTTCAACTATTCGTATAACTAATCGATGGGTTCAGCAATGGCGGTGTACTATTTGGGTGGTTTGCGGTCAAAATTAGGCCTGGGTTATTGGTAGTTCGGACGAGTTAGAGGTGACTGATAATAGGATGGTTGAGTGTTATAGGTATGGTAGGCGGTAGCGGGTTGAGAATATCTGGGAGGCGAAGGTTGGTATGCAGGTGGAGGTGTTTGTTAAGTGAGTGAAGGGGTATGGTATACAAATGGAGTTTTGGGTCCTTGGGCAACCATTACTGTTCCCACATCTTTCTTCTTTGATATACCACTTGATTGCAATTCTTTGTTCGTGGCCTGAAATGTATCGAAATTTGTCACCATCCCTCTTTAATACCCTCTTCAATCCTTTCTCTGATTTTGATGATATCGGAGAACTTATGGTTCTCAATAACCATTAGCCTTTCATAATACTGTGGATCCTGTGCCCTGACAAAGAACTTGTTCCTCTGTTCCTCGTCTAATGCTGGTCTAACCTTGGCTTTTTCTGACCTCCACCGAGTAGCATACTCGCGAAAAGTCTCAGTTGGCTTCTTTTTTAAGTTCTGGATATAAATGACACCCGGCGCATTCTTCGTATTAAATCTGGACTTGTCCATGAAGTCAAACGCCATGCTCACCCAATTCGCCCACTTCTTGGGATTCGGGCTTATGTACCAGGACAGGGCATCTCCGGTAAGACTTCTCATGAAGAGCTTCATTCGAATCCTTTCATCTTTTTTGACCCCCACGAGCTTGTCACAATAAGTCCTCAGATGAACTTTGGGGTCACTCGTTCCGTCAATCATTTCGAACTTGGGAGGTTTGTAACCCTCCGGCAGTTCCACAGCTGGTTGTATGCATAGATCCTCATAGTCTAGATCTTCTATTCCTTTACTCCCTGCAACACCCTGAACCCCACTTGTCAACTTCTTGAGCTCCTCCGCCATCTTTTATATGAGCAGGTCCTTCTCAGCGGATTCTGGTGTATAGCAGATTGGTTGAGTGGAGTGAGGTAGGGTTTCCATGTATATAGGGTTGTTCTGGTGAATGCCAGGAGTTGGGGCATAATGATGATCATTGGTGGAGTTTTGGGGTTCGGGAATAATTTGTGGGGTATTTTGGGGAGTGTGATAGGTGGTTTGCTGGTATTGAGGAGGGAGAGGTTGATTTTTAGGTGGGGTTGTATACTGGTGAGGTGCGGCAGGGCTCTGTGGGCATTTGTTGGGTGTGTTTTGAGGTGGTACAGGGTTCTGGGTGTTTGGGCGATTGATGTCTGGGATATTTAGTATGAGAGAGAGGTTTTCTAAGCGACGAACCTGCTGAAGCTCGCTCTGAAGTTCGAGTATTTTCTACTCAAGTCGTGAAACCACATCATTTGTTTCCTGATTACCCCGACCATCAGAAGTTTCTACATTCTCAACATGTGCATTGTTATCTGTTCGGATGAAGTTCATATCATCCATTTAACTTTCCCTTTGCCTTTAGGTAGACTTGGAGGAGAAGAAGGTGGAGGGCCCCTGGATATGGTATGATAAGCTGATGATGGAGAATACGTGAACCAACCTTGAGGAATGGGAATAATTAAAAAAGAAAGAAAAATAAAAGGTAACCAAGTCCGTAAGGGTTCCAAAAAGAGTATTTGCAGTATCTAAACACATAGTGCGGGAATGTAAATTCACTTCCTAATTTGGGAGCCTTGTTTTGCCCAAGGTAGGCCTAGCGACAAGTTGATTTGGAGAATTTCAGTGCCCATAATTGCCTCATTTCATTAATGTAAAAATAGACGAATCTAAAACAACACTAAGATAAGATAAGTCACTAATGGCACTTGGCCTTATTACATTTGAAAAAACAGGTAAATCCAATCTACTTGGTCCTAGAAGGACCTTCCCCAAGCTTGATCTTCTTGGCTCTGTCGATCAGGTTCCCCAGGTTGTGCATGCCCAATTGCAGGTACACCCTTTCCAGATGTCCTTCTTCGCTTCCTCTCCAGCTCCATCAGACCCCGCTCCAAATATTCCAGTCTTTCATTAGATTTGATAGCTCTTTCTCTCCATTCATTGATCAGTTCCATATCAGTATTGTGTTGCTCCATATGCTCGGCCTCGGACTCATGAACCCTTTTGCGCAGTCTATTGTATTTCACTTGGGCTTCAGCAACTTCGTCTATGATCCTGTTTCCCCGACCGATTCTCGGCTCAACTATCCCTGCTATGTTGTCTTCCAACCATGATAGGTAAAAGCGTACATGCCCTGCGTGGTACCTGTCTGGCTCGATGGTGTCCCTTTCTACAATAACCTTTAGATGCCACATATGCTGAGCTTCACATTTGTACGGGATGTCGTCATCCTGAAAATATGCCCTGTAATGACTCATTTTAGAAACTCACGGTATGACTTGCTTCCTACCTGCCTGTCTTATAACCCTGATGGGAACATAAGGGTATATGCCCCTTAACCCGATCAACACCAGGTGCGGAGCGTCCCTAGATATGATGAGGAACTCACTGGTAGGGAAACATTCGAACATCCATTGAACCTGGTCCTCAGTCAAATTTTCAAGAAACTACGCCCATTCTGTAGCATTTTCCGGTTGACCAAACCTGTCTGGGATGTAAGTCATTCTCTTAGGGTGATGGAAGGCTATATGATCATTCCACTCCCTTCATGGAATCTCTTCACGATATTGACCCCTTTGGAGATGCTCCAATAACCAAACCTGTAGCAGCAGATTACAACCCTTAAAGTGTTTGAACCCTTTCTGGAAATGGTCCAAGGCTCGGTAGACGTCAGCGATGATCATAGGGACAATGGTATATGCTTGCCCCTCGATCCCCTCTATTAAGGTTTGGCTACCATAGCCAATCTAGTGTGAATCTTGGTTCATTTTCTTGGAAATACTATCATACCGAGGAAGCAAACAACGAACACAAAAACCATGCGGTGAATATGACCCAAGGAAGTGATAGAGAATTCATCATGGAAGATACGATATGATTTTCTATGGCCGTACCGTTCATAGTGGTAGTCAAAGGGTGTGTAGGACTCCTTCAGGCACTCCAAATCATCGTTCTTTTTCAAACCCATCATTTTCTAAAACCCCCTAGCATTACAGGTTTTCTGGCACCAATAAACTCGGACTGTCCCAAGGTAATCCAACGAATCCCCCTATCTCCTCCAAAAGAGGAGTCATTTCTGTGTTGCCAAAACGGAACATGGACCTTTCTCCGTACCAGAACATAGTGGCCACTTCGATCAACATATTCTTTGGTTGGATATCCAGTAAAGAGGGTAAGTTTCCGAGGACCCTTTTCACATGGTCCTTGTCACTTGGCAAAAGGTCCTCCCACCAATCCAGCAACAATGGTGGTATTCTTTGGACCATGCCGAACCTGGGGACTTCATGCCTCATTTCTGAAAAACAAATAAGGTTAGACCCTTTCCCCCTCCATATTCGACTCTTTATACATCAGTGACTAGCCCATTGACACTTATTTCTCCAAATTAATGCATAAATCGTGGTTGCGTCCGTTGGGATTATGGAAACCTCGATGGACTTTTGGACAAGGCTTTTCCTAAAGGGTTATTATGTGGACAACATATTAACCCCGACTAGGTTTTAACCATGATGCATGTACAATAAATCAGAGTAAGGTTTCTATAGAGGTCTAAACTGGTACGCTCAAGCGGACAACTTGAGGGGGAAGGTATGGAACCGTCAACTGCACCGCTGATCGACTATTTTTACCGCAAATAAGACTTTCCGAATTTGTGATAGATAGGAAGAGCGCAAACATTCATCAAGTGTTGCTATATGATTGATTACGCACGAGTGGAATATGATGTTGAGCATGATTTATGCAACATAAACTAGCATGTTGTCATGTATTTGCACGTTAAAAATGATAAATGTGGTATTTAATAATTGAAAGACATTTAATAAACAAAACAAGGAGACAAATCAGTTTGTGTAGTAAAGGAAATCATAAATGCTTGAAAATAAGCAATTATATCACATAAAGGAGAAAGGGAAAGGGTGCACATGTATTAGCAGAATAAAGCGTGCTTAGGACTAATTCACAAAAGCAAGTTTGTCATGGTAAGAGACTAATATCCCAGAAGAGTCGCCATGCTGTCACGCCATCCTTTTTCCTCGCGGAGCCCAGGGTTTCGACATTTGGGACAACTCCCTTCCTTTTGGGACGGGGTATGGGATTTGAAGAGTCACCACCTAACGGATTAAGGTGCGTTAGGTAACCTAAAGCAAATAACTCATAAATCGATTTACATCACCAGAGATTGGTTAAGGGCTCGAAATTTCCTTGAGGGGAAGGTTTTAGGAACCCCTTGAGGTCCACAACAGAGGGTCCCGACCAAACTCAATTTAAGCGAATTAGTCTTTTAAGGAAAATAAAACAGTTTAGAAATAAAATGAGAACTTTAAAAACGAAAATTAAAGGGGTCCTAGGTTTATTAGCCTATAAGATCACTTCTATGAAATACTTGGTAACCTTCCTCAAATAGAGGTGTTATGGGTAGCATTAACGCACATGTTATCCTCTCCTTTACTACCCAATTACCCTCCCCCTTTTTAATTATTATCTAAGAGTTCTAATAGCATCTGCTTTGTACCTTATGCGTGCACTACCCGTCCCTTACCTATGGCCCTGGAGGTTTTTAGGACCTCTATTTTAAGGTGGTTCTAGACTCACCTATGTTACTTAAAAGGAGAAAACTAAGCGAAAACAAAAATCAAATAGGACTGTCACATAAGGAGAAACTAACGGGGCTCATGTTTACCTCCACAAATAGGCAAACAAATGCACGCTATTCAGACCAGCGACTTTAAATGATTTAGGATCCTATAGGCACGATACCTAAATGAGCACAAATAGAATGTACATCAGTTTGTTTAAGCGACACAGTGAGTACCTATCAGTTTGCCTACTGATTTTTATCACTTACTGAATCTGGGCATGTTTCAAGCAGTCAAACAAGCACAGTTTTAAAACTCAGGATTTTAATTACCCTACAGGCTTGCCTAAGTGATAACCAGGAAGAATCCTATAGACATAGTATCTAAACTGTAAACCAGTGATTGATTTTAACAGGGAGATTTCATCTTTTTAGATCCTAGAGGCATGCTTTCTATGTGCTGAAACTAATTCCAAGTATTATTTCCTATAGACATGATATCTAAACACATAAACTTATTTTTACACTTACTTCTTATAAGCATGATGTCTAAGTGTCAAGACTCATTTTATATGTGTTTCCTATAGGCATGATGTCTAAGTGTTGAAATTGTTTTCACACTTATTTCCTAAGGGCATGATATCTAAGTGAGCGGAGATGTTAACAGAATATTAGACAAGTTGATAATTCCCAAAGAAGATCCTACATGCATGGTTTCTAATGCACATTGAGACTTGAGAATATGCATAAACATGGATTTTGATGCATCATTGATAAACGTCCTATAACAGGATTTCTAGGATGTAGGTGTGAAATTCAGGACTACAAATAATGAGATAAGTTCTATAGGCATGGTCTCTAATGCATATAAATAATCACAACAATCCTATAGGCATGATTTCTACCTGAACCCAACAAAAATATATATAAAAATTCCTCCCTGCTTTTACTAGTAACCCCATATCTGTTTTACAAAGATTATTATTACAGACCAATGCAAATGAATTACATAATAAAAATCACTATACTTTAGGGTGCCTTAGCAGGCCCAAAGTCAACCTGGAAGTCAGGCCTTCAATCAAGTCTGGAGCACACCAGTAGTTCATAATAACACAACTGGGCTTCTGGTGTGTCAAAGTTCCCAAGGGCCTCAAGGACCCTGGGAAATGCTCACACCAGAACCTTTTCAAAGAAATAGTTTTGCAAACAAGTTTGGAAGGCCAGCCCTAATGTGTCAGAGTTCGGAGGAGTCTCATAGACTCCTAGGCATTGCTCACACTTGGGGGAGGGGGGAGGGGCAGGACCCTAGATATCTAAGAGTAGGAGTTGAAAATAGTATATAAAAGTAGGAAAATAATTTTAGAAAAACAGTTTGAATTTTAAAAGTGCATAGAAATAAGTTACAAGATCATAAATAGAATAGAATTAGATTGGGTGTCAATGGTCACAACAAGAGTAAGAACACTGAATTACAGGAAGAACATGATGACAATTAAGTCAAAAAAGGTTTCACATTACTGGAATTGACTTAGTTCATTAACTATTACTAGGTGGAATCATGCACCAAGCAAGGACATGTTGAAATTTAGAGTAAACAAGCAGATGAACACATAGTGCAAAATAGGGTGATAGAAACTAAGCATGATAGTTTCAGAAATAGATAGACAAGTATCATGGATAAAATAGAAACATGCTGAAGTTAAATGGCTGATCAGACAACCATACAGAGAAAGTAGCACGATTTTAGAGCACCATTATCCTTGAAAGAAGTATACAGAAATCGTGAATCAATCCGGAACATGTTACGGTAAATTATCAACACATAAAACAGGACAGGATTTGATGCATGCTAATTGAGAAATAAGTAAACAAGTGTCATGGATAAAACTGGAATATACTAACCATACTAACATATAGTACATGACAAGTTTACAGGAATCAGGAATTAAGTCATGCTGATCAAGCCCAATAAACATGAAGAACATAGGTTCAACTATATAAAATATTGAATAGAGTATGGTAACAGAAATAGGAGCATACCAATTAAGAAGTAGTAAACAGGAAGATGAAAGCAAGTAGAATCCAAGGGTCTAGCCTTGGCTTTCAGCCGGCTAGGCAGAGCAGCAAAATAGAAGTAACTGAAAGACTATAATTGACAGTGTAAGAGTAAAGTGGTGTGTGTGTTTCTGTGTTTTTCTATATGTGTTCTTGTGTGTTTGTCGTTTTATAAAATCAGAACAATGAAAGGTTTATATAGCACATAGTAGAGTAAACCAAATAAGGCAAGGGAAATCAATTGCACACAAGTAAGGCATGTACCATAAATTAATCAGTCAATTAGGGCTTAACGAGAATAAATTAACAGCAAGTAAAACTTAAATTAAGGAGAGTCTTTCACGGGGTAAATCAGTAAACAGGATTGATGCTAAATAAGGTAAGTAGTAAATCAATTAGAGGTTAGTCAAAACAATCAAAACCCAGAAATCAAGCCAACAATATAATTAAGGAAGGTAGTACTAATTACGAATCACATATAAGGAAAGGATAAGTAAAACCTTTCAGAGAGATATCAGTTTTTATTAAAAAAGAGAGCACGATTTTCGAACCCTAATTAAGCAAGTAAAATAAGTTAATCACTTTTAATTGACAGAGTCACAGTAAACGGGCAAACATTAGAGCAAACAGTAGAAACCCTAGGACATGCATACATATATATGAAAATCAGTAAAAAAAATAAAGGAAACCTAAGTTAAACACTTAAACATTTGAAAATAATTTGCAGAAATCTCTTGAAAAATCGAAAACCTAGCTTTTAGGAAAAAACGAAATCGATTGATGATAGTGGTAAAAGCGAAAGAATCTTAATGAAAAACTAGTAACAAACTCCAAACACTTCAGATCTCAAGAGATCTGAACCTATTTGGCCCGAAATAGTTAGGTTTGTACACAAATGAACAGAGGTAGAAAAATCAAGTTTTAGACCGGAGATTTGAAGCCATGAAAACACGAAAAACGATAATACTCACAAACTATGGGTGAATACAGACGCATTCACCAAGAGACAGATGGACTCGAACCAGGTCTGTTCCAATCTCTTCGAGATTCTGTCAAATAACATGGAAGTCGAACACCTAGTAGAGATATGAGGCCAGATAAGGCCTAGAATCGAAGGAATAAACCATGAATCGAAGGGGGTTCAGGTGACGGCGGGTTAGGGGACTTTGAGAGAGAAGAGGGGAGGAAAGGATTTAGGGGGCGACGGATTTTTAGAAATGAGTAGGGTTTGGGGGATATGGGTTAATTGAAAAAGGCAATCATATCATGGACCGTTGATCTTTGAGATCAACGGCCAGGATTCAATTTGAGGGTTGGGAGGGTTTAAAGATTGGGTTACTGGGTTGGTCTATGGGTTAATTTTAATTGGGCTGGGGGTAGCATTTGGGCTAAGGTACGAAATTAAAGAGGCTATATGTTAAATACCCATTTAATTTGATAAAATAATTTGTAAAAATAGCTAATAAATGATAAAAATTATATTTATGGATAATTAATGATTTAAACAATTACTTAATATTATAAAAATATAAAAGGTAATATTCTTGTAAAATAAAGTAATAATGCACATATGGGCTATTATTGTAATTATAGCCTACAGATGTAAATAGGGTTATGCATAAGATAATTAAAGCTTAATATAAGTATAAATAATAAAATTAAGCAATAAGATTATCACAAAACCATTTGTTATGCAATTAGAAATTATTTATAGAATAGAGCTACTGGGATAAATTAATTAACAATCCTTTAAAAAATGCAGAAATTATGGAAAAATATTAATTGATGCTCATGCATTGTTTTGAAGATATATATGCATTTTGAAAATATATATGGGAAAAATTGGGTATCAACAGCTGCCCCTCTTTACCCGGGAAGGATGAAAGAGTTTGCGGGTAAAGATATGATGACCAATTTTGACAAATGCACGTTATTCAGAAAAGCGATTTTAAATGATTTAGGATCCTATATGCAGGATATCTAAACGAGCACAAACAGAACATACATCATTTTTATTAAGAGAGGAAGTGAGTACCTATCAGTTTGCCTACTGATTTTTATCACTTAATGAATCTGTGCACGTTTCAAGCAGTCAAACAAGCAGAGTTTTAAAACTCAGGATTTTAATTATCTTACAGGCTTGCCTAAGTGATAACCGGGAAGAATTCTATAGACATAGTATCTAAACTGTAAACCAGTGACTGATTTTAACAGGGAGATTTCATCTTTTTATATCCTATAGGCATGATTTCTATGTGCTGAAAATGATTGCAAGCATTATTTTCTATAGACATGATATCTAAACACAGAAACTGATTTTGACACTTACTTCTTTTAGGCATGATGTCTAAGTATCAAGACTGATTTTATATGTGTTTCCTATAGGCATGATGTCTAAGTGTTGAAATTGTCTTTACACTTATTTCCTATGGGCATGATATCTAAGTGAGCGGAGATGTTAACATAATGTTAGAAAAGTTGATAATTCCCAAAGAATATCCTACATGCATGGTTTGTAATGCACATGACTTGAGAATATGCATAAACATTGATTTTGATGCAAAATTGATAAATGTCCTATAACAGGATTTCTAGGATGCAGGTGTGAAATTCAGGACTATAAATAATGAGATAAGTCCTATAGGTATGGTATCTAATGCATATAAATAATCACAAAAATCCTATAAGCATGATTCTACCCGAACCCAACAAAAATATATATATAATCCCTCCCTTCTTTTACTAGTAACCCCATATCTATTTTACAAAGATTATTATTATAGACCAATGCAAATCAATTACATAATGAAAATCACTATACTATAGGGAGCCTTAGCAGGGCCAAAGTCAACCTGGAAGCCAAACCTTCAATCAAGTCTGGAGTACACCGGCAGTTCATAATAACACAACTGGGCTTCTGGTATGTCAAAGTTCCCAAGGGCCTCAGGGACCCCGGGCAATGCTCACACCAAAACCTTTTCAAAGAAGAAATTTTGCAAACAAGTTTGGAAGGCCAGCCCTAATGTGTCAGAGTTCGGAGGAGTCTCATGGACTCATAGACAGTGCTCACACTAGGGGGAATGACCCTAGATATCTAAGAGTAGGAGTTGAAAATAGTATATAAAAGTAGGAAAATAATTTTAGAAAAAATATAAAAGTAGGAAAATAATTTTAGAAAAACATTTTGAATTCTAAAAGTGCATAGAAATAAGTTACAATATCATAAACAGAACATAATCAGATCGGGTGTCAATAGTCACAACAAGAGTAAGAACATTAAATTCTAGGCAGAACAGGGTCACAATTAAGTCAAACGAGCTTTCACATTGCTGGAATTGACTTAGTTCATTAACTATTACTAGGTGATATCATGCACCAAGCAAGGACATATTAAAATTTAGATTAAACAACCAGATGAACGCATAGATCAAAATAGGGAGATAGAAACTAAGCATGCTAGTTTCAGAAACAGATAGACAAGTATCATGGATCAAATAGAAACATGCTGAAGTTAAATGGCTGATCAGACAACCATATAGAGAAAGTAGCAAGAATTTAGATCACCATTATCCTTGAAAGAAGTATACAGAAATCGTGAATCAGTCAGGAACATGTTAAGGTAAATTATCAACACATAAAACAGGATAGGATTTGAGGCATGCTAATTGAGAAATAAGTAAACAAGTGTCATGGATCAAACTGGAATATACTAACCATACTAACATATAGGACAAGACAAGTTAACATGCATTAAGTCATGCTGATCAAGAGCAATAAACAGGAAGAACATAGGTTCAACTACATAGCAAATTGAATAGAGTACGATAATAGAAATAGGAGCATACCAGTTAATAAGTAGTAAACATGAAGATGAAAGCAAGTAGAATCCAAGGGTCTAGCCTTGGCTTTCAGCCGTCTAGACAGAGCAGCAAAATACAAGTAACCGAAAGACTACTTTTGAGAGTGTAAGAGTAAAGTGGTGTGTGTATTTATGTGTTTTTCTATGTGTGTTTGTGTGTGTTTGTCGCGTTCTAAAATCAGAACAATGAAAGGTTTATATAGCACATAGTAGAGTAAACCAAATAAGGCAAGGGAAATCAATTGCACGCAAATGAGGCATGCAACATCAATTATTCAGTCAATTAGGGCTTAACGGGAATAAATTAACAGCAAGTAAAACTTAAATTAAGGAGAGTCTTTCACGGGATAAATCAGTAGACAGGATTGAGGCTAAATAAGGTAAGTAGTAAATCAATTAGAGGTCAGTCATAACAATCAAATTTTTTCACTTAAACATAGGATAGTAAAACCTATAAGGAAAGGATATAATTAAGGAGGGTAGTACTAATTACGAATCACATATAAGGAAAGGATAGTAAAACCTTTCAGAGAGATATCAATTTTTTCAAAAAAGGAGAGCACAGTTTTCGAACCCTAATTAAGCAAGTAAAATAAGTTAATCACTTTTAACTGACAGAGTCACAGTAAACGGGCAAACATTAGAGCAAACAGTAGAAACCCTAGGACATGCATACATAGATATGAAAATCAGTCAAAAAAGTAAAGGAAACCGGAGTTAAACACTTTAACATTTGAAAATATTTTGCAAAAATCTCTTGAAAAATCGAAACCCTAACTTTTAGGGAAAAATGAAATCGGTTGATGATAGTGGTAAAAATGAAAGAATTTTAAAGAACACCTATTAAACATACTCCAAACACTTTAGATCTCAAGAGATATGAACCTATTTGGCCAGAAATAGTTAGGCTTGTACACAAATAAACAGAGGTAGAAAAATCGAGTTTTAGACCGGAGATTTGAAGCCATGAAAACACGAAAAAATGATAATACTCATAAACAATGGGTGAATACAGACGAATTCACCAAGAGACAGAGGGACTCGAACCAGGTTTGTTTGAATCTCTTCGAGATTCTGTCAAATAACATGGAAGTCGAACACCTAGTAGAGATAGGAGGCCAGATAAGGCCTAGAATTGAAGGAGTATACCATGAATCGAAGGGGGTTCAGGTGACGGCGGGTTAGGGTTAGGGGAGGTTTTAGAGAGAAGATAGGAGGACGGGATTTAGGGGGCGGCGGATTTTTGAAATGAGTAGGGTTTGGGGGTTATTGGTTAATTAAAAAAGGTAATAATATCATGGACCGTTGATATTTGAGATCAACGGCCAGGATTTGATCTAGGGGTTGAGTGGGTTTAAACATTGGGTTACTGGGTCGGGTTATGGGTTAATTTTAATTGGGCTGGGGGTGGCATTTGGGCTAAGGTCCAAAATTAAAGAGGCTATATGTTAAATACCCAATTAATTTGATAAAATAATTCATTCGGATACGCTTAGATTGTAGTTGTTATTTCATGCTCTAGCTTCCATTGTTGAGTTCACTGTTATGTCTTAACTGAAGTCACTATTACATGCTATACCTTTCATTGGAAAGTTCATTATGCTTTAACTGAAATTGTTAGTACATGTTCTATCAATCATTGTTGAGTTACTCTTATATGTATTCAATTGAAGTGGTTAGTATACGTCATGCCTTTCATTGTTAAGTCATTCATAAGAAGGTAGTGGAAGTTGGACATATTGAGTGTTATTAACCTGTTTAGTTGAAGTTGTTTTTGTGAGGCCCCTCAAATTTTTGATGAGTCCGAGGCTATAAAGCACGCTCACAAGTCGCTTGAGTTTCGTCTTGACTTCCCAAGGAGGTTGTAGAAAGTTATGCATATTAGATGTTTGATAAAAAGTTTGAATGACTTAAAGTATAGAAATCTTACTAATATTGGTACAATTGTGTTGTATTGTTGGAGATTGAAGTTGTTTAGTGTGGTGGACCATCATAGTATTATTAAGGGGCAACTTTTAGGTAAGTTTTCTAAACTCTTCTCTTAGAATCGAATTCCATGATGTTCCCTGTTACATCCTGTACTTTTGTACGTTGGATTTATCGGAAGAAAATTGACATAAGTTCGAGGAAAAGATTATTTTTTAGGTTAAAAGTATTTATATTATTTATAACAAGTGATAATTAAGTGTCAAGAAGGTCAGAGGGTAAACAAAGCAAAGAAATCGAGTTTCGTTGATGTTTGATATTTTAAGATAAAATACGGTCCAAGCTATAATACTTCGTATTTATGAACTAGTATTATACCACATGATCATGATAATATGATATATGAAGTATGTTAAAGGTGATTAATATTTAAGTGAAACAGCGATCTAGAAGTAATGATGTGTAACTAATTAAATTAGAGATTATAGTAGGAAGAGGAAAAATCAGTCAAGATTATTGAATAATTATTCTATGGGCATGATTCACATGGGTTAGGAATATGTGGAAGCCAAGGGGTGGAGACATAAATGTATAAGGTGGAGGGGACACCTATTTTTTTTATAAAAGTTACATGTGTATTTAAAAGATGTGTTGGCATCTACTAAAAAGGATGACATACGATTGACACATGTATAGATAAAGTTACTACTTAATAAATTTAAATGACTTTCTTAACTTTTTTTTAAGTAAGATATATTTTGATATGGTTTTTATTTTGAGTAAAATATTTAAAAAAAATATAATTTATATAGTTATTATTACTACTTCCTACTTTAAATTATATACATAATATGAGAAAGTATATGAGGTTTTTTAATTGTAAAGATAGAATTTATTTTGAAGGTTATGTTTTATCATTTTAAGAATTAAGCGTGCGAAAATTTGTATTCTTTATACGAGATTAGCAAAATTAGAAGTTGATAATATATATATATATATATATATATACGCATATAAATATTTTAATGAAATAATAGTATATGTATTGATTTTATATAATACCATGATTAATTAATATTTTAATATTTTAATAATAATACTTTAAGATAAGAATTTGTGGACAATTACAAAGTGATAAGGATGTCACCACGTGGCTACATAACAAAGAGCAATAAGTGACTAATACAAACTATCATGTTGGTGGTATCTTTACAGACAATGTCTCAGTGATAAAGTCACGGCTTTAATTGTGTGGGCCCATGGACATAAATAGCGCAATTCTTCACTTAAGATCTCATTTTACTGATATGGAATTGATTAAAATGGGGCTGCTCTCTATAGATCTTAGACAAACAAAAACGAACAGAGGGGTTAGTCACAAAAGTATACATTTGTTTGGTAGTTTCGAACTCGTCTGTTATCGTTAAGGCGAAAGTAGTTCGAGATTAAGGCATTGAGGAGATTGTTCACAAATACGGGTATGAAGTTGATATTAAACGTATGTTAAATTCATCCCTTCTTTTCTTTTGGCATGACTCATATGATACAAACGAAACAAGCAAATACACAACTTTTATAAATATCTCTATTCATAGAAGTACTAAGAATACCTATGTTCTTGATTCTCAATATGTCTTATTATTATCTCGTATGCTCATGGGTCTCAGAAAATACGTAAGTTGATAAAGTTTATTTCATGATATTAATCAAAGGCATGATGATCGTATGACATTCAAAGAGATCTTATTGAGTTACTTCATTATGAATTGCATTCATTTATACATGTACATTGACCTATGACCAGATGACATTATATACGCGTATACTATATATATGGGGTATGAGAAAAGATTACGGCGTTATATACGTTGATGATTTCGCCCATAGTGGCCGAGATGATATGATGGTATGTCTTCAGAGGCTTGATGATGTTATGTACGCATATACCTATGCATGGTGTGACATTTATACACATATGCAAGACATTATAAATGTTTCATGATTAATAGAGCTATTTAAACTTACAAGTTGAGTCCTTTACTCCATGTTTCTTTCATGTCTATTATATACTTCTTTTCATGCCTTACATACTCGGTACTATATCTGCACTGACATTTCTTTTGCCTGGGGACGCCGCTTTTGATGCCCGCATTTTCCGATAGACAGGTTGCCAGTCCTCCAAGTAGGTTATCAGATCATTGGAAGTGTTGGTGCACTCCATTTGGTTCCAGAGTTATCTATTTGGTCAGTATGATTTGGACATGTATTGAATGGTATGGCGGGGCCCTGTCTCGACATTTATGACATTTATGTACTCTTAGAGTCTTGTAGACATACGTCATGTATATAGATACTTGTATGGTCTTGTCGGCCTATATTTTGAGGTCACAAATGATCATGTCGGCCCTATAGGCCTGTATGTCACATGTATAAGTTTGTATACCATGTTGAGTTGTCCTATGTCGAGTATTCCATCATGTTTTATTCTAGTTATCTCACGACATCCTTTTCAACTCACTTACCTATGTTAGTATGATACGAAAGATACATATTGTTGGTATTCGGTTTAGTAAGGCACCGAGTTCCCGTCGCAGCTCATCGCTTTGGATCGTGACAAAAGTGGTATTAGAGCAGTTCTGTCCTAGGGAGTCTACATGACGTGTCTAGTAGAGTCTTGTTTATGGGTGGGTGTGTTGTGCACAACACTTATAAGTAGGAGGCTACATGGCCTTTAGGATTGTCACTCTTTCTTCTTACTCTAGATTGTGTGGTAGAGCTCAGTTGTAAGTTCAAACTCCTAACTTCTATTTCATTGGTAATATAATAATACCTATATCCAAAAAGATAATTGGTAAGAGATGTAATTGTGGAAGAGTTGGGTCAGAGGAACACAATTTTGCATCATGCTTGTGATGAGTAAATATGAGGTCTTCAGTAGATCATGTGTGTACTAAGACATGTAAGCTTCTTGATAAGGAGCCATAAGGCGTTAATATCTATCCACCTATATGGTAAGCAACACCGAGACAATCAGAAGGCAAATACAAGTTTCAACAAGTAAAAGAAGCAAGGTAAAGAAGGGTACGATATACCTAGTTAATGAAGATTGTCAGTATTACAATTCAAGCAGAGAAATATAAGCATTTTGAGTTACCTTCAATTGTAACAGAGGTATTTACAATTGGCCACGCCCATCTCAGTTATTCTCCATGGGAGCCAACAAAATATAGTTTAAGAGAAGGACGAGATATCAAGATTTAGCTGGGGTTAGAGTAACCCAAAATTATGGATGGATTGTTAGCATTAGCCGACATTTCCAAAGGATATTGCAAACATGGTAATAATTCTCCTTGTGAGACACCCAGATGGTGCATTCTATAATAGTACATCCAGATATGAATACTAGAATGTACAAAAAGTTACAAAGACAGACACTTGAATACTAGAAGGGATAAATATTTACCTTAGTATGGCTCCCGTCCCTAGTAAAGAGAGAATGTTAGGTGACCCGAAGAGCTAGTGGATGGGGCAAGGGGAGCTAAAAGAAAAATAATATTTTGTTAAGGCTTTCAGAATAAAGTGATAGACAAAAATATTAGCAAGAAAATAAGAAGAGAGTAAATGAAGCATCATGAGCATGATGTGATAAGTGAGTGATAACGGCAAATCAAAATATGACAAGATGACAGAGTCTATAGTCAAGTAAAGGGAAAGATAGGAGGAGATATGACTTGAAAAAATAAAGGAGTATAAGACATAAAGTCATATCCTCATTCCAAGAAATAAGTTGGTGACTCCAACGTGATTACCAGAAGGAGAAGTTAGTCCCCAAGAGTAATAGAAATCAGTATGCGCTAGTGAACAAGATAAATTGAACATGAATTAGGGACCAAAAGATTTTATAATAGTCGGCTCATGAGAATTTGAGAGATAGAATTCCGGTAATAATAAGAATAACCTTTGAAGATCAATCAGGAAGACGCTTCCCAAAAAGCAAGCATTGTGAGCAAGGATAATCTTAAGGGATTAAGTGCTCCAGTTACACTAGGTGTCACCCTTGTGCATAAGGAATTCAATTATCCCTGGTACAGAAGTGTTAACGTAAGGCGAGTAAGGGTCCTTGATGATGTGAAAAAATGCCAAATATGAAGAGGTAAAACATCTATAGGTAGATCATCGTAACATTAAATCCTAGTACTCCCCTAAGGGACGGGGNGGGGGGGGGGGGGGGGAGAGAAGGTGTGATGTGGTAATAAGTCAAAGTTAAGTGTTTAGATAACTATAGTATGGTAATGGAAGAATGAGGAAAAAAGACGAAACGAATGAGGTTGCATTTATTCAGATCCTACAGATATGTCGCGACTATAGAACATTATGCAAGCATGACGCCAGAGAGAGGCAGTAATAGTTCCCGGCCAGGATTTTATTGATAAAAAAAAAGTGCGAATAGATACTTGATACATTAAGAGCCAGTGTGAGAGGTAAATTAAGACAAAGGACATATCCCAAGAGAGATTATGCGGAATATAGATATGAGAATGGACCAACGAGTAGTTAGTAGTTGATTCAAGAAGAGTCTAGTTATGGCTAAACAAGAGGATACAGAAAAATCAACAGATCGTGCAAGATAAATGTAGTGAACACCAATAAAGGGAATTCAGTCTCGCAGATATGACATCGTAATGCTTGAGAAATATTCAGATAGGATTTGGGGTAGTTAAACATACCGTATAAGTATTACAGAAATAAAAGAGAGTGCCACTAGGGAAACAGTCAAAATTTCAGTTCAGAAGCAACACTACAAACATAAGGGCATATAGGTAAGTAGCTAAGGATAATTATAGGCGAGGAAGAACATAAAAAACTTCGGTGAGTATACGATGTAATAAGTTCGCAGCGTTATAAGAGTCGGAGGGTGGGTCTCCCTAAGTACTACAATGAAAGACTAGCTGAGGACATAAGGAAAGGGGGGGGGGGGGGTTCAAACTAACCATATTAACTTGAAGAAGAATTGATCTTGTAACAACAATCTCACTACAACATTGAATGCACTCCATGAGCAAGTGGTACCTATAGTGTCTAATGAACGGAAAGAAAAAAAAATCAAAAGTGATATTTGAGATCATATGTGTAAGGCCCCGTAAAATGTTTACCTAAAACCCAGAATTTTGTGGTGCCAAGTTAGATTTAGGAAAAAGTTTTGGAAAAAGGTGCATTTTTGCAGTCCATTATGCAGTCGCATAGTCACTCTGCGGATCGCAGAGTGAAGTAAAAGCTGGCCTAAGTTGAAGGCCATTATGCGGCGCACTATGAGACCACATATCAGATATGTGATGCATTTTGCGACCGCATAATAGGTGTGCGGACCGTAGACCTGCCGCAAACCCAACCCGAAACACTCCAGTTCTGAGCATCAATTATTCGACCACTTTGCGGTCCGCATAATCATTATGTGGTCTTATATACCGCAGATCTGAGTCGGAGGGTCCATTTTCTATTTTTATAACCCGACCCTATTTCAATATATAACGTTTGAGGCTTCATTTGGGGCGATACTCTGATCATTTTAGAGAGAGTTGAGAGCAATATAGAGAGAGAAAGTTCAACCTACACAGTAAAACACATCAACCTTGCAAAAATCATTGAAGATATTCAAGCGAGGCAGCTAATTCTTGGCCCCTAAGAGGTAAGGCTTCATCACCTAACTCTTAATTTTGGAAATCTAGTAATAAGGGGATAATTAAGAAGACAAATCTTGGGTGTGGGGACGGATATCTTGCATGCATGTGTTCATAACGTATGTGGGGAGGTTGTGATCTAAGAATGGGTTGAGGGGTAGTAGAATCTTTCATAAAAAGGGGCTTAAATGCCTTACTACACATATAGTGTTGGATGGAATGCTCTAGTGAACTAGAATTACAATTATCTTTCTAACTTTGGGTTCAATTTTGTTAAATTATTAGAATAGATTGAGGCTGCTAAATCGTAATCGTCTAAAATTAGTTAAGGAAATCTCAACCAGGTATGTAGGCTAAATTTTATCTCTCGGAATAGAATTCCATATTATTTTCGTAAGTTTAAGTATGACCGGCCCCAAATCCCAAATCTCTTCGTTCCGGGTTATCCTATATAAACTCATAAATGTGATCCTTTCGAACGAGCCTTATATCAGCAATAGATGTTTAAAGTAAGGATTGCTTATTAAAATGGCATAGTCTCGAGTGGTATTTTTAATGAAAACTGGTATACCATTTAGGTGAGGAAAACTCGATGTGCTTAATACTCCTATTTTCCAGTATGTGTACTAAATGCCTTGATTGAATGTGTTTAGTCGATGATAAACTATAAAGATACTTGAAAACGAATTAAATAAACTGGGGAAATAGAGTGTGGATAACATATATACTTGTTCCTATCGAGGCATATGAAATGAGAAAATATATATGAAATAGATTACGGAATGAGCCTCGACTCAACTGTTTAAGATAACTTCTAAAAGTGGAATTTGCCTAAAAGCTCTTTGAGGTATGTATGGATAAAATCCCCTCTTCTTAGGAATCAAACCTCTATGGTGCTCCCCCTATAAATTGTGTAAATCTTAATCTTGATTGATGAATGAAATAACATTTCAAACGTATTTGTATTGTAAGACCTTATATGTCATATACATTCAAATGCTTCCATGATGCTATATTGTTACTTGGTGAAGTATCGATGTTATGGACAATATGTTAAATTGCCAAAGAATGTGACAGTTTCTATATGCCCATGATTCGTGTTTTCTCTCATGTGTACTTGATGTTTTAAACTGAACAACTTATTGACGAAATTGATATGGATGTGAAATATGTGGAAAGGAATTGAATTATGAAATGGGGCCTAGTGCCGTGTATGAAATAACGATTGTGGCCACTAGCATTGGAATAATTGAAATATATGTGTACAATGAGAAATGAGATGGTTGATGAAACTGGTAATGTCTTGAGTAAGATGGCCTAGCCGATCGGGCCATGATCGGACGCCATGCCGCAAAAATGGTGGTATTGTGCTAGGAATTGAATCTGAATGGAAACATGAAATTACATTGTGGGAAAATGTATCCAAGGGAGATGACCTAGCCGATCGGGTCGTGATCGGACTCCGTATAAGAGTACGGTGGTATTGAGGATAATGAGGCGCTAATGTTAATAATGGACCAAATTAAAGTTAAGATGTTTTCTCGGGAAAGCTCATGTGATTCCTTAATTGATGTTGTGGTGTTGCTTATGTTTCTCATTGAATTCTTCTAATTGCATTATTGATCTTTTTCTAAAGAAGATGTGTGTTACTTTCGTATTTTGACAATCGTTAGGTTTCACTTGGGCATTTGGATGTTATTGATTGTGACCTGATTGTTTCTATGGATTTCTTCTTGTATGGTTATTCTATTTTGAAATATGACTTTTAGCTTACATACTAGTACTATTCGACAGTACTAACGTCCCTTTTGTCGGGGGCAATGCATCTTTAATGGATGCAGGTGGTTCCACAGTAGGAGACAGTGATCAGCGATAGCGGTATGTTCCTTCCAGCTAACTTGGCGATCCGCACTTCATTTCGGGGTCCTGTGTCATTGGGTTATCGTGTAATTTTCATTTGAGGTATAGCCGGGGCCTTGTTGCTGGCATTTCAATATTTCTATTCAGTTATATTTAGAGGCTCCGTAGACAGGTTGTGGATGGTGTCGTGTATTGGAATTTGATTAGAAAATGTTGGTATTTGGCAAACATGTTTTCTTCATATCTAATAATTGTAATAATTTGGTTATTACGGCTGAAACTTCTAACGAAAATAAAAATGAAATGTTAATGATGTATTTACAAAGTATGATTAGTGGAGTTCACCTCCTCTTTATTCACGAATTAGTTTGGGTAGAATAAAATCTATCAGGCTTGCTCAGTCAGGTTTACTCGGTTGAGTGCCGGTCGCGCTCCTCGATCTCGGGGTGTGACAATATGAGTTACAAAGAATTCGAATATTCGTGGGCATCAAGATAAGCCAAGTAACCATGCAACAAGTGGAAGAACGACCAGGAAACGTAATTGCTTATGTTTAAAATACATCTGAGAAGGCATGAAAGGAAATCTATGGTACTAAGCAAGTTAAAGAAAGGTTGCGACTAGTATAAATGAATATGTGTAGGTCGCAAGCTAAAGTATGGTAGAACGCCAAGGTTTTAGGTAGACTTGAGTAAGAATAAGAAAATGTGGTTGAGAAGGTAACAAGAACAGGTAAGGCCTCGGGATTAAGCCCATTAAACAAGAGAGCTGATGGTTTCCGTAAGTTGTAGAAAGCTCAGTATAGACTGAATGAACCCAGAGGAGTCTAAGACTAGGAGCATGTAAAAGCAATGAAATGCTGCCCTGGTAGTAGGATAAGGGTGTAATTGTGATAGATAAGAGGATGCCGTTTAGGTATTTGATTGAGTAATTATCTAAGAAAAGGGATTTCATGAATTTCATGGGATTAGAGAACTCCATAAGATGAATCAAATTGGGATGATATGAAATACAGTTATTGAAGTGTAGTATCGCCCCTAGGTGGATCAGGAAAATCACTTCAAATGTTCCTCGATGCTACGTGAGCCCTAGTGACAATGTATTACATAAGAGGTTTCAAGTTATCAGTGGTAGATAAAAGTTACAAAGTATGATATCAGATTAGGCCGTCATTCTTAAGATGAAAAGTAATGAGGAAGAATTAAAGGACTTAAAGTTATACATATAGGATAAGCAACAAGAGTAACCTGGAGTTGGGTAGCAGACCTCAGTAACAATAAACTGAAGTAAGAGTTAAGGTATAGTAAATCCACAAGCATAGATATCTGAGGCTATGAAACAAGATATAGCAATAGTTGTAAGTTCGACAAAGTACCGAGCGGAGAACTTCAATACAACTATAGATACCTAGAGGGACAACTTATCATAGTTTTGTATATGTTTCCAAGGTGAGGCTTAGAGATTGGCTAAAAGCTAGAGGAAAAAGGAGAGAAGAGTCTCATAGGCGCGCATATAAGGTCAGAGTGGTACATAATGAATGACATAAGGTAGCAACAATTACGAAATTGGAAGAATTCTTACTACAAGTCATGATGTGAATAAGAGGCCTAAAGCGGGGAATGCCTGGCCTTTGAATTTATTCACAGAGCAATTGCCTTGATTGCAAGGACAATATTAAAGTATTCACAAGAGCTATAGGTTATGAGATTAATAAGCACACCAGTCAATATTCGAGGACGAATGTTTATAAATGGGGGAAGGATGTTACATCCCGTACTTTTATACGTTGGATTTATCGTAAGAAAATTGATATAAGTTCAAGGACATGATTATTTTTGAGGTTATAAGTATTTATGGTATTTATAACAAGTGATAAGTAAGTGTCGTGAAGGTCATAGGGTAAACAAATCAAATAAATCGAGTTTCGTCTATATTTGATATTTTGAGATAAAATACGAACAAGCTATAATACCCAATATTTATAAACTAACCCGATCATGATAGTATGGTATATTAAGTATGTTAAAGGTGATTAGTATTTAAGTGAAACACGAACTTGAAGGAATAATGTGTAACTAATTAAATTGGAGATTATAGTAGGAAGAGGATAAATAAGTCATGATTATTGAATAATATGTGGGCGTGATTCACATGGGTTAGGAATAGGTGGCAGCCAAAGGATGGAGACATGAATGTATAAGGTGGAGGTGACACCTATTTTATCTATAATAATTATATGTGTATTTAAAAGGTATGTTGACATCTTATAAAAAATGTTGACCTATGATTGACACATGTATAGATAAAATTACTACTTATTAAATTTGGATAACTTTCTTAACTATTCATTTAAGTAAGATACATTTTGATATGGTTTTTTTTTTCAGTGGAATATTTTTTGAAAAATATAATTTTATATAGTTATTAATATTACTATTTCCCGAATATACTTTAAATTATACACATAATATAAAAAAGTTCATAAAAGTTTCTTTATTGTCAATATAAAATTATTTTGAAGGTTATGTTTTTATTATTTTGAAGAATTAAGCGTATAAAAATTTGTATTCTTTATACGAGATTAGCAAACTTAAAAGTTGATAAAATATATGTATTCTTACATGAATATTTTAATAAAATAATAATCTATGTATTAATTTTATATGATACTATAATTTATTAATATTTTAATAGTAGAAGATTTGTAAAAAATTACAAGGTGGCAAAAGATGTCACCACGGCTACATAGCAAGGAGCAACAAGTCAAGTTGGTGGCATCTTTATAGCCAATTTCTTAGTGATAAAGTCATGGTTTTAATTGTGTGGGCCCATGGACATAAGTAGAGCAATTCTTCACTTAAGATCTAATTTTACAGATGGAATTGAACAAAATGGGGATGCTCCATATAGATCTTAGACAAACAAAAACGAACAGAGGGGTTAGTCACACCAAGTATACATTTGTTTGATTGTTTCGAGCTCGTGGTGCTATCGTAAAGACGGAAGTGGTTCGAGATTGAGGCTCAGAGGAGATCGTTCACAAATACAAGTAGGAAGTTTATATTAAAGGTATGTTAAGATTATTCTTTTTTTTAGAATGATTCATATGATACAAACGAAATAAGCAAACGCACTGTCACACCCCGAACCTGGGAGGAGTGGCTGGAACCCGGTGCCACATTGGCCCGAGCGAACAACTCTGTAACTCATTTATTTTCTTTGTGACTACCATGAGCCAACATGACCACAACTTGTAATGTACAACTTGTAAGTGACAACACTATATCAATAAACTATCGTTCATAAAATATGAATACATATGGGCCGTTAAGGCCTCTGACATACTGTACAAACTGAAACTCTGTCTACAAAGCCTCTAAGATTTACTAAGATCAAATGAGACAGGTATCGACCTATCCATAAGTCTGTAGTAAAACTCTGACATGATGACTCACAGACTTGGTTGCACTCCGAATGAGGTGAAGTCTTATCGATCATTCGCTGAATGCCAATATCATCTACTATGAGGGCTCGTTAAATTGATTATCTATACCTGCAGACCTGCAGCGTCCCCAACAAAAGGACGTCAGTACGAATAATGTACTGAGTATGTAAGGCAGAACTGAAACGTAATAATAAGTCAACACTAATTAAAGACACATATAATCAACCTGTAAGTCTGGATAGCTCTGTATGAAATATTTATAATGTCATGCATATGCATACAAATATCATGTAATGCACAGGTCTATACGTATATAACATCATTAAGCCTCTCAGGGCATCCCATCATATCATCTCGGCCACTGTGGGCATCCCATCATATCATCTCGGCCACTGTGGGCAAATCATCATTGTATACCAGCTGATCAGGTGGTGGTGCGTATATAATGCCATAACCTTTCCCATATCCCATGTACTTATATATACATACATATATACGCGTATATAACGCCGTCTGAGTCATGAGTCAATGTACATGTATAAATGCATGAAATGCATAATTCTTAAAATGCCATAGAAAACAATATGCCTTTCAGATGAACATTATCAAATACGTATTTTTCTGGGACCCATGAACAGAAGATAATAATAATTCACATGGGGAATCAAAAATATAGACACCCCTAGTATTTCTATGAAAATTGAGTAATTTATGGAAACTGTGTGTTTGCTCGTTTCTTCGGTATAATTTAAGACCATGCGAAAAAAAAAAGATTAACCTTAACATACCTGAGTCAATTCTCTTGAGAAAGATTACACCATACTCCCCTCTATTAAAGCAAAAAATTGGAATTATGGTAAAGTCAGTTGACACTCAATCTAGGAAACTTCATTTTCAATATGTTATATCCTCCTGATTTGGCTTGCGCTCTTCAGTAGCCATCTTCTACAAAGAGTGCATCTTATGCACCAAAAATGGGATTTGCACAGATGTTGACTTTCTTAAAAAGACATAACTTAATAAAATGATTTAGATGAACTGCGATGTCAAAGCTTCCTACATGATTCGTGACCCATTATGCTCGACCACAGAACTATAGATATTCAAGATAAACAGGTCGATCTCTCCATACCAATTTGCAAAACAAAATGTCTACACAGAGTTTTCTTAAACATGGTCATCGATTTCTCTGAAAGAAGCAGTAAAAGGATTCCCTACTAAAATGTCATTAAAGTAATTCTTGAGAAACATGTATACAATCTACACTACAGGATCAGTTATATGGTACTTCACATAAAAACAATTTCCTAGAAATGAGGTGTCTTGCCATTATCATTTAGGTTGCCACCTTTCCATTCCATTGTAAGAGTCATGAATATGGACTAGGTCTTGCTGCCACGTGGGGGTGGGGTGGGAAAATTTCAATCTTATCCTATAATCAATTAATTAATTAGGTAATATTTCGCTACCCGATAATTAACCAATTACCTGCATAATTAAGAATTATCTCAATTTACTTAAAATTATACTTCTTTTTAATACACTTTATACACTTTACTATCATGGTCATGTGGTATCATATAAAATCAATACATATACTATTATTTCGTTAAAACATCCGTGTAAAAATATATATATTTTTTCAATTTTTAATTTTCCTAATATCATGTAAAGAGTACAAATTTTCTTACACTTAATTCTTAAAATGGTAAAAAAAATATAACCTTCTTTTCTTGTGAAAAATAATAATTCATATCTTTATTTAAAGAAAATCTCAAAAACTTTTCTCATATTATGTGTACAGTTTGAAATATATTTGAAAGTAGTAATATTAATAACTATATAAAATCATATATATATTTTTTTCAAACTATTTTACAAAATTATTCCACACAAAATACCATATCAAATATATATATATATATATATATTTGATATGGTATTTTGTGTGGAATAATTTTGTAAAATAGTTTNTATATATATATATATATATATATATATATATATATATATATGTGTGTGTGTGTGTGTGTATATGTATGTATATATATATATGTGTGTGTATATATATATATATATATGTGCGTGTGTATATATATAGATTGGTATCAAGGTTGCTAAATTTGCGGGGTGTAACATCCTTTCCCCTTTTAGAACATTCGTCCTCGAATGTTAACTTTTAAATATTTACAAAATTTACTAGGGTCTCCTCTGTAAATTAAACTAAAACACAAACTATATCTAAAGTCTCGACTATTTACGATCTCCTGTAAACTTTGTGGGAAATCATCTTTAATAGATTCAACTTAGTTTAAGTCTTTAAGTCTCTTTTTATTCGAGTGTGCTTAATACGTTTTATTATCCCCATTATGCATTCCTAACTTTTGGTACAATCCATCTAGAATTTTATCCGAGCTTTAGTAGCATTCTTAGCTTTCCTATTAGCTCTTTTATACTCTTCCAAGACTTATCTAAATTCTACTTTTGGAATTTTTTTTTTTATACACTCTTGTTTTCACTACACTTCTTCCTTCCACCACCACGATTCTATGATCGGGGTCCTAGACCTTTGTTTAGACACACCTAGAACTTCAGTTGCTACTATCATAACGTACATTGTTATTTCCTTCAATAGCTTCTCCTTAAAAGTTATTTGGTTTATACCATTTAGTCCCACCGCCAACTTCGTTTCTTGCAGCTCTTCTCCTCTTTCACTCTATTCTTTCGCTTCAAATCCAGAACTACAAATTATGTTGGGTGAAACGCTTCTGCTGATATAACCTTAATGTCTTTACATGGAACTCTGTCACCTTTTCCGGCAAGAATGACGTCTATTATGTTGTGGTTACTTCCACTCTTG
>ML306485.1:0-15236 GCA_005239505.1 Nicotiana paniculata | reverse complement strand
CCCCCCCTTTTTTTTTTCCTAAAAAAAAAGTACTATTTGTTAGCCAAAACTAAATCACAAACCAAGGCGAACTCGAGAAAAGCATTTCCTTCTTCATTCTTCGGACTATAACCATCTTCCATGTACTCGGATGGCACTTGTGTCTTCCCACAAGTCCATTCAGATCCCTCCCGATAAAGATCAATTGGTCATTTGGAATCCTATTGGACCAAAATATCCATATCTCGCCAAATATAATTTTGGTTTCCTTACCTAATCCTATTCATATTCCTGCAGCAAGCACTTATGATGTTAATTGTCACCTTTCACCACACTAGTCCTAACAAGATACTGCTATCACCACTTCAGTTTACCTCTACCACTTATCTATAAGTCTTGGTTCTAAATGATTACTATCTCGTTGCCATTTATCTATCCCACAATGCCACAATTTATAACTTGTATTGCCAATCAGAATCTTTCCAACTTTTTCCAAGTCTACTTAGTCTCTGGTACACACATTATCTTAGTTCAATGCATTTGAAAATAACATTACTAATTTCATCACATTTTTAATTGTTAAGATGCTAATTTTGATTCATATTTGTGTGGGAAAAAGTAGGAGCACAGACTAATATGTTACTACCTTTGTTGATTTTATCAAGTCACATAGTGATGGTGAGACCTCATAATTAAGAGAGGATACTTTGATACATATCTAACAGTTAGTTTAATAGTGGTGAATAAGGAGAAACCTCCAATAACGGTGGATTTATATAAATATGTCTCATATTTCTTTGCTAGGTTAAAAAGAAACTTAACCCCGAGTCTACATCCAGAAGGCTTTTTTTTATTGTGATGTCCGTGCCAGCTTGTTGACACCTCGATGATTGCACGGGATAACTGCACCTCTGGTGCATACAAAATCTAGCGCAAGCTTCATACTGACTTCTTACAAATCATCTCTATGGCACAATCTGGAAACAAAAGAAGGGTAACATTTCTTATAAGTGAGACTCTACTAGGCACGACTTTTTAGAATCCTTAGGACACGACCCGCTCTGATACCACTTAGTCACATCCCGAACCTGGGGAGGGGTGGCTGGCACCCGGTGCCGCATTGGCTCGAGCGAACCACTCTGTAACTCATTTTTTTTCTTTGTGACTATCATGGGTCAACATGGCCACAACTCGTAATGTACAACTTGTAAGTAGGAAACACTGTATTAATAAACTATCGTTCATAAAACATGAATACATATGGGCCGTTAAGGCCTCTCACATACTGTACAAACTGAACCTCTGTCTACAAAGCCTCTAAGATTTACTAACATCAAATGGGACAGGGCACCGGCCTACCGATAAGTCTGTAGTAGAACTCTGACACGATGACTCATAGACTTGGTTGCACTCCGAATGAGGTGGAGTCTTACCGATCCTTCGTTGAATGCCAATATCGTCTACTATGAGGACTCGTCAAACTGATTATCTATACATGCAGGCATGAATGCAGCGTCCCCAACAAAAGGACGTCAGTACGAATAATGTATTGAGTATGTAAGGAAGAACTGAAACGTAATAATAAGTCAACATTAATTAAAGACACATATAATCAACCTGTAACTCTGGATAGCTCTGTATGAAATATTTATAATGTCATGCATATGCATACAAATATCATGTAATGCATAGGTCTATACGTATATAACATCATTAAGCCTCTGAGGGCATCCCATCATATCATCTCGGGCACTGTGGGCAAATCGTCAATGTATACCAGCTGATCAGGTGGTGGTGCGTATATAATGCCATAACCTTTCCCATATCCCATATACATATATATACATACATATATACGCGTATATAACACCGTCTGAGTCATGGGTCAATGTACAAGTATAAATGCATGAAATTCATAAGAAATACGTTAATAAGATTTTTCCAGAATGCCATAAAAATCAATATACCTTTCAGATGAACATTATCAAATACGTATTTTTTTGGGACCCATGAAAAAAAGATAATAATAATTCACATGGGGAATAAAGAATATAGACACCCCTAATATTCCTATGAATAGAGTAATTTTTGGAAACTGTGTGTTTGCTCGTTTCTTCAGTATAATTTGGACCATGCGAAAAGAAAGAAGGGATGTCCTTAATATACCTCAGTCAATTCTCTTGAGAAAGATTACACCGTACTCCCCTTTATTGAAGCACAAAATTGGAATTATGGTAAAGTCAGTTCACACTCAATCTAGGAAACTTCATTTTCAATATATTATATCCTCCTGATTTAGCTTGCGCTCTTCAGTAGCCATTGATGCGTGGCTAGAATTCATAGTTTTAAGCATCATGTACCTTACATTTTATGTGCTTTTGCGATAAAAATACACGTTATACGTGCATAAAGGAGTCTATTTCATGTGTAGGTGAATTGGAGATGGAAGCCGAGCTAAGAGGGTGTATAAACGTCAAAAATATGCTCAAGAGTCGAAAAGGAGTGACCCCGGCCATAGCCGGGCGTTTTAGCCCAAAAGCCTGGCATAACCCGGCGTTAGCCGGGAGTTTCAGCCCAAACACCAGCCATACCCAGGCGTTAGTGGGGCGTTATAGCCCAAACTCCTGGCCTACCCAGGCTTTAGTTGGGCGTTTGGGGCTTAACGCCTGGGATCCATGGTCCGGTAAATTCCGAGTTTTGAAGGTTTTAAGTATTTTCCGGTTAGAATAGAAGTCTCCTACATGTTTAGGATTTATCCTAAACATATAAATAGACCCAAAAATACAACTTTGCAGGAGGATGCCCTTTTTGGAGAGGATATACACACAAGATCATTGAGGAAGCAAAGGATTATCAGTTTTCTTCATCTTATACTAGTATTTTTCATTCATGCAAGACTTATGCAATTGCTTAATTCTAGTATGAGTTTCTAAACACCCATTGTTCTGGGGTTGTGGGTTATCCATGGATATTGTTATTCGAAATTAACTTAACCTTGATTATAATTCGCTCAATATATGGTTGTTCTTGNGCGTTCTAATAGATTAATTTCATAGGAATATAGGCGTTAATCTATTGAGAATAGGCGAATAGTACTTCGGGAGAAGGCTACGAGAGCAATTATCGATTAATTAGCAACCATGAGGGGATTATATGAAAGGGAGAGTTAATTAGAATGCAATAAGAGTGGTGAATTGGTCACAACCCTGGAATATTTGTCTCTATTGAATACACAACAATATTCTCGTTACTTGATAATTAGTTCATATAATCGTAGAATAATTTAGTTATATTCCTGGATTTTGTTTTGGCTCGATTAAATAGCAATTAGAGTGATTAAATAAGTAGTTTACGCAAGTCCCTGTGGTTTCGACATTCAATTTAACATTATATTACTTGCTACGACCACGTATACTTGCGTGTGCGATTTGACCAACAAGTTTTTGGCGCTGTTTTCGAGGACTTGAATATAGACTACTTTTTAGTTACTTTCTTTAATTGGTTATTTCATTGAGTCTAACGTCACGTGATTTTTGCTCTAATCTCAGGAATTTCGAGTGCATGCGTAGGGTCATAAGCCAGGATAGACTTGACGGCTTTGACCCCGAACCTGAGAGATCATTTCACAGGAGATTGCGAAAAGCAAGAGATACAGACAATATTCAGGACTTCATCTGATTTCCCATGAACATGGCAGACGAACAACACATGGCTGTTCAGGAGGTGGCAATGCCCAGTATTGCTAATGTCACCTCCAGCATCGAGAAGCCCAGAATCACTGGGCACTTTGAGCTGAAACAGAGCATGATCCAACTACTTCATGCAAATGGGCAGTTTTTGGGTCTGGCACACGAGGATCCACAACAACACATTTTGAACTTCTTGGAGATTAGTGATACTTATATCACTAACGGGTTCACTAGATTATGTGAGGCTCACGCTTTTCCCATTATTTATATTGGGTGAAGCAAAGCGATGGCTGAAGGCAGAACCAGCTAACTCCATCACAACATGGAACGATCTGGCGAGAAAATTCCTAGCAAGGTTCTTCCCTTCAGGAAAGACCACAAAGATCAGGAGTGAGATAGTCTCCTTTAGATACAAAACAGGTGAATCGTTATATTCAGCATGTGAAAGGTTCAAGGGGCTACTCAGAGACTGTCCTCATCACAATCAGACAAACGAGGTGTTAGTTCACACTTTCATTGAGGGGCTCTATCCGCAAACAAAAATTTTGGTAGGTGCAGCAGGCGGAGGTCAGGTGTTGGAGAAGAATAATGATGAAATATTTGCATTACTGAATAAATTCTCCAAAAGTAATCCAGACTGGCAAGGTGAGATGGGGAGAAATGTTGTTCAAAAGTCACCAGGGATTCTTGAACTAGATGTGGTTTCAGTATTGTCAGCCCAGATTTCCACATTGACTAACCAAGTTAATCAGATGAACCTGATCATTAACAAGAAACAATCTCAACCAGTGCAACAGGCTCAACCAGTGCAACAGATTCAGGTATTTTGTGAAGTCTGTGGAGAGGGTCATTCGAGTGATTTATGCCCACTGAATCCAGAGTCTGTCTTCTTTGTGGGTAACGCGAATAGGGGACAAGCAAATAAATATGGAATCACTTATAACCCCAACTGGAGAAACCACCCAAACTTCTCTTGGGGTGGAAATCAGAGCACTCAGCATAACTACAAGCATCCAACACCTCAACAGCAGTACAAACCACCTCAGGGTGAACCATCAGCAAGCCTTGAGGATATTATGAAGAGAATGATGATGACCAACTTTCTTTCAATTAGATAATAATGGCTGATCACCAAGCCCATACTGTAGCAATGACAAACTTAGAACGTCAAGTGGGGCAACTCGCTAGTTCTCAAAATACCCGACCAACGGGGGCGCTTCCAAGTGACACTGAAGCTAATCCTAAAGCATCTGTTAATGCTATATCATTGAGGAATGGGAAGGAATTTGAAGAAGTTCAGTCCAAGAAGAGGAAGCAGGTAACTTTTGATGAGTAACCAATCACTATTGAATCAACACCAGACAACCCGAAAGAATCAGATAAGCCAACAAAGGAGGCGGTGGATGAGCAACCCCCACCAAGAGTTGCGAGGTCGCCCCCTCCATTCCCTCAAAAGTTGCAAAGGGTGAAAGATAACTCGGCATACAAAAAGTTTCTTGACCTCTTGAAGCAGGTACAAATCAATATTTTACTGGTAGACATTTTGCAGGAGGTGCCCAAATATGCTAAATACATCAAGGACATTGTGGAAAATAAACGGAGGTTGACTGAGTTTGAAACCGTGGCACTCACAGAGGAAGTTAGATCACTAATTCAAAGCAAGCTACCTCAAAAATTAAAAGATCCAGGTATTTTTTCTATCAAAATCTCAATTGGTAAGCATGCAGTCGGGCGAGCTTTGTGCGATCTTGGGGTAAGTATTAATTTGATGTCGCTATCTGTGTTCAAGCAATTGGGGTTGGGTGAACAACGCCCAACAACAGTGATTTTACAATTGGCTGATCGCTCCCTTGCTCATCCTAAGGGAGTAATTGAAGATGTGCCGGTGCAGGTGGGTTCCTTCATATTTCCAGCTGATTTCATTATCTTGGACTATGAGCATGATAAGGAAGTCCCATTTATTTTGGGGCGTCCATTCCTAGATACGGGCCGAGCTATCATCGATGTGTGTGAAGGGAAGACGACATTGCGAGTTGGTGATCGAGTGGAGGTGTTTAATGTTTATAAGGCACTTAAGTTGCCTGTCCACTATGAAGATCTATCCATGATTACTGTAGTGAAAAGCAAATCGGAGTCAATGGCTCCATACATAAGTCTTGTTGACCCTCTTGAGCAAGTGTTAGTTGGGATGAAGAAGATTGTGGGGATGAAACAAGGGGAGACATTGAGAAGGCTTTTGAAGTATCTTGCAGTTACCTCCACGGGCTAGAAAAATTTGAAGAGTTGAACAAGCCTGCTACTCTAATCCCTCCTAAGCCATCTATTGAAGAGGCTCCAAAATTGGAACTCAAACCTCTTCCAGCACATTTATGCTATGCTTATTTGGGGAACTCTGAGACATTACCCGTGATCATCTTATCCAGCCTGACCAATACTCAAGAACAGCAATTGCTTAGGGTACTTCGTGAGCACAAAAAGGCAATTGGATGGACCATTGCAGATATTAAAGGAATCAACCCATCATTTTGCATGCATAAAATATTTTTAGAAGATGGACATCGCCTGAGTGTTGAGCAGCAAAGAAGGATAAATCCCATCATGAAAGAAGTGGGGAAGAAAGAAGTAATAAAATTGCTAGATGCAGGTATCATTTTTCCTATTTTTGACAGCAAACGGGTGAGCCCGATTCAATGTGTGCCAAAAAGGGAGGGATAACCGTGATTGAGAATGAGAAGAATGAGCTGATTCCCACCCACACTGTTACAGGTTGGAGAGTTTGCATTGATTATCGAAGGCTCAACAAAAAAACTCGCAAGGATCACTTCCCACTCCCATTCATTGATCAAATGCTGGACAGATTATCAGAGCATGAATATTATTTCTTTCTGGATGGGTATTCAGGTTACAATCAAATTGTCATATGCCCAGAGGATCAGGAGAATACCACACCACATTCACTTTCCTTATGGCACATTCGCCTTCAAGCGAATTCCATTTGGTCTTTGTAATGCACCAGCCACCTTCCAGAGATGCATGATGGCTATTTTCACTGACATGGTGGAAATATTCGTAGAGGTGTTCATGGACGACTTCTCAGTCTTTGGGTCATCCTATGATGATTTTTTGAAAATCTGAGCATGGTGTTGGCCCATTGTGAAGAAACAAATCTGGTGTTAAATTTGGAGAAGTGTCACTTTATGGTGCAGGAAGGTATCGTTTTGGGTCATATGGTATGTAAAAGCGGTATCGAAGTTGATAAGGCAAAAGTGGAGGCAGTTGAAAAACTACCTCCACCAATTTTAGTAAAGGGCATCCGGAGTTTCTTGGGACAAGCAGGATCTTATAGGCGCTTTATTAAAGATTTTTCTAAAATTGCTAATCTGTTGTGCAGGTTTCTGGAAAAAGATGTCAAGTTCAATTTTGATGCACCCTGCCTGAAGACATTTGAGGAGCTCAAGATGAAATTGGTAGCTGCCCCCATAATTGTTGCACATGATTGGTCAATACCATTTGAACTGATGTGTGATGCAAGTGACCATGCAATTGGGGTAGTGCTAGGCCAAAGGAAAGACAAGGTGTTTTATTCCATCTACTATGCGAGCAAGACCCTCGATGATGCACAACAGAATTACACCTCCACTGAAAAGGAGCTGTTAGATGTGGTGTGGGATTTTGAAAAATTCCGGGCATACGTGGTGGGCACGAAAGTTATTGTCTACACAGATCACACAACAATCAGGTACTTATTTACAAAGAAAGAATCTAAAGCTAGATTGATGCGCTGGGTTTTATTTTTGCAGGAATTTGATGTGGAGATAAGAGACCGAAAGGGCACTGATAACCAAGTAGTTGACCATCTGTCAAGGCTGGAAAATCATGATCATGTTGAGGAGGGTGGAGATATTAAAGAAGTCTTTCATGATGAGCAATTTTTTTCCATAACCCAAGACCCTCCTCTATGGTATGCCGATTATGTGAATTATCTGGTGAGTGGGGTACTTCCTCCGNTTACGCGATGTGAAATTTTACTACTGGGATGAGCCCTACCTGTACAAAGAATGTGGTGATCAGTTAATGAGGAAATGCATTCCTGATGTAGAAGTGGAACGGGTGTTGTACGATTGTCATGCATAACCATATGGAGGCCATCATGGTGGCGATCGAACGGCAACAAAAGTACTACAATCTGGGTTCTTTTGGCCAACACTATTCAAAGATGCCCACGCTTTTGTTAAAAAGTGTGACCAGTGCCAGAGAACATGAACGATAACAAGGAAGCACGAGATGACTTTGAATAATATCTTGGAGGTAGAGATTTTTGATGTATGGGGGATATACTTTATGGGTCCATTCCCATCATCCAAGGGACATAAATACATTTTACTGGCAGTTGACTACGTGTCGAAATGGGTGGAGGCAATTGCATTGCCGACGAATGACACCATGGTTGTCACTGCGTTTGTGAAGAAGAATATATTCTCCAGATTTGGTACTCCACGGGCCTTGATTAGTGATGAAGGAACCCATTTTCGCAATCGGTTGTTGAATAACCTTTTAGCTAAATATGGGGTCCGTCATCGAGTTGCAAGAGCATATCACCCTCAAACTAGTGGCCAAGCAGAGGTATCCAATAGAGAAATCAAGCAAATACTAGAGAAAACGGTGAGTGTGAACAGGAAGGATTGGGCTGCTAAGTTAGACGATGCCTTATGGGCATACAGAACAACGTACAAAACACCAATTGGGGCATCGCCGTACAAGTTGGTCTATGGGAAGGCATGTCACTTGCCTGTAGAGCTTGAACACAAGGCGTATTGGGCCATCAAGAAGCTAAACATGAACCTTGAAGCCGCGGGTGAGAGAAGATTGCTGCAGTTGGATGAATTGGATGAGTTCAGGTTGCACTCATACGAAAATGCCAAACTTTACAAAGAAAAGACCAAGAGATGGCATGACAAACATATAAATCCGCGTCATTTTGAGCCAGGCCAACAGGTATTATTATTCAATTGTAGGCTTACACTGTTTCCTGGGAAGCTGAAGTCGAGATGGTCAGGCCCATTTGAGATAGTGAGAGTCACCCCATATGGTGCACTTGAGTTGAAAGCTATACATGGTGAAACAAAATTTTTAGTGAATGGACATAGAGTCAAACACTATTGGGGTAGTACCATAAATCGTGAGAAGACCAAAGTTTTGCTCGCTGATGAGTGAAGCGAGATTCTACGTCGTGCCGCAATGTTAAATCAGACGCTTCATAGGAGGCAACCTATTGACTTGTTGTAATCGTCGTGCCACGACATTAAATATGGCGCTTATCGGGAGGAAACCCAATGCTTAGTTAAATCTTAGCATAGCTAGAAGTAATTCTTGTAACTATAGGTACTAACGAGCTTGGGAATGCATTCGGGGGTTAAGGAGCAGTGTCCTAGCATGACAGAAGGCCTGGCTAAAGCCAGGGGGCCGGGTGATAAACCCCTAACGCTTGGATAAAGCCAGGGTGGGTCGGGCGATAAGCCCCTAACGCCTGGCTAACACCAGGGGGGACCGGGCGATAGATCCCTAACGCTTGGCTAATGCCAGGGTGGTCTGGGCTTTAGCTCTAACGCCTGACTAATGCCAGGGTGCCCGGGATTTAAGACCAAAACGCACATTAAACGCCGGGTATGTTCCACTTCTTATTTTTTTCATCCCCAACTCTCCCAAGAATACCACTTCATCCGACAAACACACAATAACTCTTCACCCAAACACCAAGTTCACAGCACACACATCTTCACCCAAACACCAAGTTCACACAACAATTCACAGCACACACATCTTCCCCCAAATCTGCACAATTTCGATTTCGTGGTCAACTTCATCTGACAAACACACATCAAGCGTTGAGGTATGATTCTATCCCTACCCCTTGTTACTTCGAAGTGGGTATTACAATTATGAAAGGTGTAGCCTCGATTCATGGTGATTCTTTATGGGTTTATGCTATTCATGGTCATATTGTATCATATTGTGATTCCCAACCCCCGAACCCTTTAGGAATGGGCTGAAATTGTGAAGCTAATTGGTATTATGGAACCTCAACCAGCTTTGGGTACATAAGGCAGTCCCTCAAGTCCATAAGAGCTCTCATGGCAATTGTGCTAGCCAAATGCTCGATGTAATTCCTCAATGGAAATACATATCCCAGATGGAGCCCGAGTCTCCGGGAAACAAACCACTAGTGTCATGCATTGTGAAATCCATGAAATTTTAAGTGTGGAGGCTCAAGAGAATCCTTATGTGTCAAAATTTCTCATAAACGCGCCAAGGTGAAGTCTGAGTAACCTTGGAAAATTGGAAAAGCTTATAGTACACACGTTGTGACACCCACTAACTACTGATCATTTGTGCAGGAAAAAGAAAAGGATGCTACCCAGAAGAGCCACAGGAAAAGGAAAGGCCACGTCTTCGGCCCCAGCAAAAAGCAAAGCAAAACCCCCACCACCTCAGAAGAAAAGAAAAGGGGGAGATGCTACTTCTAGTATGACTGGTGAGGAAGCAGTAGCTGCTGTCGCTGCTATGAGACAACAGCCCGTTGGTCAACGGGAATATGGTATCAACAGCATACCAGTACAATCCAGGAAATGGTATGCACGCTGCAAGCCAAAGCATGTTCATCCTGAGGGGGCCATTGCAGAAGGGAGCCTGAGAACAAAATTCCCAGCGATTTGGAGGAGCATCCATGAGTTGGGTTTAGGAAATGTGTTCAGGCACAATGGTCACATCAACTTAAACCTAGTCTGGGAATTCTATGCAGGGTTCGACCCTAAGGACAAGGAGGGATGGTGCCAATTCGTGGGCACTTGGTGGATTTTTCGGCCAAGGCTATATGCGATTTTCTAGGTGCACCAAATGTTCCGGTGGAGCCTCTAGAGCAATTCATCCGCCATCCCAACTATAGAGAGGTGAGGCACACACTGTGTGGGGTTGAGTCCAGAGCTGCGTGGATTCGGGATAGAGCCACAAATCACCATAAAAGGCTTCCTAAGAAAAAAATGAAGGCTGAAACTCAGGTGTGGCTTAAAGTGATTAATGCACAGATACTACCATGCAACCATGACACCTTAATCAGCCGAGAGAGCATTTGTGTGCTCTATTTCCTCATGACGGGGAATAGAGTGAATGTGGGCCATCTGATGCGCTATCAAATAGGGTTGGTGCGGTCCAACAATAGAATCGATTGAATACCATTCCCAAATTTCCTGACTCAGTTCCTGCTAAATGAGAATGTACCGGTTGATCCCAGATTTGAACATACCATTGATCAACTCGCACGAGAGATTGACGTCACTGGCTTAAGACTGAAGGAAGAGTCTTCACTGACCACTGCAGAGCGCAATGTGCAGGATGATGGCTTCATGGACCATCTTTATGGGATGATGGATTTGCAGTTGCGAATAGAAGGTCGGCCAGGCGTCAGTTGATGAGAAAGATGAGTTGGATCAGAGATACCCGCTCAATGCTCATGCTTAGCAGATGATTGGAGCATGTGAGGGATACAGACTCTCAGATGATGAGGATATCAACACACCTGATGATTCTGATGCAGAGCCGATGCGCTCAGAGGTGGAAGATGATGAAAAAGATGAGCATGAGGAGGAATGGAGAGAGTCAGATGATGAGGACGCTGAATGATCAGGGAGTTCTTTTACCTCGCTTCTATTAATTGTTTTGTCTTTATATGATGCACTGAGGACAGTGCATGAATTAAGTGTGGGGTGTATACATACGTATTGTGGAATTGTTGTACCATATGTGGTGTCGTATTGTAGTCTTGTATTCATGATAGTAAATGATCTTTCTTTTAAGTCTTGTAGTTGTTTTTTGTTTTTTTAGATATTAATATGTGGAGTTTTCCCGACGATGGACCTCCTAGACAGTTCTCTTGAGGGAAGTAAGTCTAAAGAAAATATAAAAAAAAAGATTTTTATTTTAGGTAGTGTAGTAATTCCCCCTTGGTTTTTCTTTGGACCACGGTTCTTTTCCAAGGGTGTAACTTGAACCAGGTGTTTATTTTTGTTTTTTAGAGTAGCTAGGAAGAAACTGAGTAACTTAGGGATACCCATTGACATGGTTGATGCCGGCATATCAGGTTATGACATATATTCTGCTTTCCCTTATATTTGGGTTGACATGTGATTCCTGAGTCAAAATAAATAGCCTATTTTGTGACGCCTTAGCTCAGTTGTTTGACTTGTATTCTACATAGTGTAATATTGCTTAATTCTCTCAATTTTGTGTGCTTGCTTGACTTGAGAGTTGAATAAAACCGTTGTGATTGAGTCATGTTCAATGTGTGAGTGAGGTTTTGTAATTTTCTATGCTATCCTGTGTAGTCTAGAACTTACCCCGTGTGTTAATCGAAGCGAAATTGTAGGTTATGCTAGTCTAGGAGATGACGCAGACATTTTCTTGCTTGATTATGGATGTGCTTGTCACATAAGAATTTCATTTTCCAGTGCTAGCCCCTTTGAGCCTTTAGACCTTTTCGTTGGTACCCACATTACAAGTCGTACCCCTATTTTGTTCTTAAATTGAGATTTTTGCACCTTTTCCTCCTAAGGAACTTAGTCTCTAAAAGAAGTAAGGTGGGATATTGGGGAATAGTTTTTGAGTGGAGACATGGAAAGGCCTGTTAGTGCACTATGAATTGTATTCAAAATTCACTAGCCAATGAACTTTCATGTATGAAGTGTGTGTAGGAAAGAAAGAAAAAAAAATGATAGTAAGAGTATGTACAAAAAGATACACACCTCCAAGTTTTTATTAATTTGTGCTAGTGAAAATATAGAAATGCTCAATTGAAAAAGGCATATGTTGAATATGAATTGTGGCAAAGGAATTGGTTGAGAAGAATAGGCGTTGATTTGTTAAGGTAGTGTATTAAAGTGCTTAGGAGGGTTAGTCACTATTCTTAAATATATCCTACCCGTCCCTTAGCCTACATTACAACCTTAAAAGTCCTAATTGATCATAGACTTGGCTAACTTGAATTAGTGGAGATCTACACTACGGGCAAGCTTGTGGTACGACCATGGAATGCATATGAATTTCTTGTGAGAGTGAGGGAATTTGTTCAATTGTGTGATGTCCTTAAATTATGTTCAAAAGTATAGTTGAATGTGTGGACTATTTATATTCACTCTTTTGTTGTTGGGAAGGGCACATGATCTCATGAACGATTGGTAATGTTAAATTTTCTTGTTGAGTAGGTGCGTGAATTGAGAGGGCTTAGTGGTTGAAAGTTGACTCTTGAGGTTGGGTAGTTGCAATTAGGTTATTGGTATTATTGATTAAAGTGTTATACTTGGGCATGTTTAAAGAAGGGAAAAAATGTGAAATTTTGTATATTCATACTTGATTGCCGGTATTGATCATAGTTAAGGGGTAATGTGTGTGATTGAAAAATAAAATACTCCTTGTTAATGTAATGTGTACGTGTTGAAGGATAATGCTCGAGGACGACCAAGAGTCTAAGTGTGGGGTGTTGATGCGCGGCTAGAATCCATAGTTTTAAGCATCATGTACCTTACATTTTATGTGCTTTTGTGATAAAAATACACGTTATACGTGCATAATGAAGTCTATTTCATGTGTAGGTGAATTGGAGATGGAAGCCGAGCTAAAAGGGTGTATAAACGTCAAAAATACGCTCAAGAGTCGAAAAGGAGTAACCCGGTCCATAGCCGGGCGTTTTAGCCCAAAAGCCTGGCATAACCCGGCATTAGCCGGGCGTTTCAGCCCAAAAGCCAGCCAAACCCAGGCGTTAGTGGGGCGTTAGAGCCCAAACGCCTGGCCTACCCAGGCTGTAGCTGGGCGTTTGGGGCTTAACGCCTGGAATTCCTGGTCCGGTAAATTCCGAGTTTTGAAGGTTTTAAGTGTTTTTCGGTTGGAATAAAAGTCTCCTACACGTTTAGAGTTTATCCCAAACATATAAATAGACCCAAAAACACAACTTTGAAAGGAGGATGACCTTTTTGGAGAGAATATACACATAAGATCATTGAGGAAATAAAGAATTATCAGTTTTCTTCATCTTATTCTAGTATTTTCCATTCATGCAAGACTTATGCAATTGTTTAATTCTAGTATGAGTGGCTAAACACCCATTGTTCTGGGGTTGTGGTTTACCCATGAATATTGTTATTTGANGCGTTAATCTATTGAGAATAGGCGAGTAGTACTTCGGGAGAAGGCTATGAGAGCAATTATCGATTAATTAGCAACCATGAATGGATTATATGAAAGTGAGAGTTAATTAGAATGCAATACGAGTGGTGAATTGATCACAACCCTGAAATATTTGTCTCTATTAAATACACAACAATATTCTCGTTACTTGATAATTAGTTCATATAATCGTAGAATAAATTAGTTATATTCATGAATTTTGTTTTGACTCGATTAAATAGAAATTAGAGTGATTCAATAAGTAGTTTACGCAAGTCCCTGTGAATTCGACATTCAATTTAACATTATATTACTTGCTAAGACCACATATACTTGCATGTGCGATTGGACCAACATCCATCTTCTACAAAGAGTGCATCTTATGCACCAAATATGGGATTTGCACAGATGTTGACTTTCTTAAAAAGACATAACTTAATGAAATGATTTAGATGAACTGAGATGTCAAAGCTTCCTACATGATTAGTGACACATTATGCTCGACCACAGAACTATAGATATTCAAGATAAACAGGTCGATCTCTCCATACCAATTTGCAAAACAAAATGTCTACACAGAGTTTTCTTAAACATGGTCTTCGATTTCTTTGAAAGAAGCAGTAAAAGGATTCCCTACTAAAATGTCATTAAAGTAATTCTTGAGATACACGTATACAATCTACACTACAGGATCAGTTATATGGTACTTCACATAAAAACAATTTCCTAGAAATGAGGTGTCTTGCCATTATCATTTAGGTTGCCACCTTTCCATTCCATTGTAAGAGTCATGAATATGGACTAGGTCTTGCTGCCACGTGGGGTGGGGTGGGGAAATTTTAATCTTATCCTATAATCAATTAATTAATTAGGTAATATCTCGCTATCCGGTAATTAACCAATTACCCGCATAATTAAGAGTTATCTCAAATTACTTAAAATTCTACTTCTTTTTAATACACTTTATACACTTTACTATCATGGCCATGTGGTATCATATAGAATCAATACATATACTATTATTTCGTTAAAACATCCGTGTAAAAATATATATATTTTCTCAATTTTTAATTTTCCTAACATCATATAAAGAGTACAAATTTCTTACACTTAATTCTTAAAATGGTAAAAAATATAACCTTCTTTTCTTGTAAAAAAAAATAATTCATATCTTTAGCTAAAGAAAATCTCACAAATTTTTCTCATATTATGTGTACAGCTTGAATTATATTCGAAAGTAGTAATATCAATAACTATATAAAATCATATATATTTTTTTTCAAACTATTTTACAAAATTATTCCACTCCAAACTATTTTACAAAATTATTCCACTCGAAATACCATATCAAATATA
>MDKI01080258.1:0-19597 GCA_005239505.1 Nicotiana paniculata | reverse complement strand
TCAACCTAGAGGATATGTAGAAGGTTGTCTAAGATTAAGTTCACTAATCTAAAGATGAATGTTGGGCTATGGCCATATTTTAGCCCAGTTTATTGTTTACCCCTTTGGCCAATCCTAATTATGGCTAGTTTTGATGAAAGAGTCACATGGTTCGAATTAGGATAAAGGCAAAAACAAAACATTGAGAGATACATGCTAACACATATTTGATTCAAATAACAATGGATAATATCACATAAAGGCAAAATATAATTCACTACCATTTGTCCTATTTAATCATCAAGTGTATTTTTATGTGATTGAAGAGCATAAGAAGAGAAACTTTGCCACCAACGGTCATTTGAAAAACCAAACATAACATTTTTTTTTTTGTTAAGTTAAAGCGATTTGATCCTTTTAGGAAAAGAATTTCAATCAGACGGAGAAGAAAACTGGAGTACGTAAGTGCTGGAATTTGCCATTCTTTACTTAGAACAAAACAGCTTTATAAATTTTCAAATTCTAATTATATCCTTTGGTTTTGATTCTGAAATCGTCTATATTCGGTAGTGTAAGATTTTGGTAAAAAATAAGCACTTACTGTACAGATTACAAAGTAATTGACCTCTAATTATTTTAACGTGATTACTCAGCCCATAACCTCAAGTCTAACGATCCGAAGTCCAGACTCCATTGAGCCTAACTGGGCTAAGTTCACGGGTCTGGCCCAATTACAAAAGGCATATGCAGACCTGCCCAAGTTAAGTAACTTCTCTCTTAATTTCGAAAATCTTTTAGATTTTTAAGAGAAGACAAAAACAGTAGAAAAATAAATATAACTGAATATACATTCTTATAGAGTCCAGTCCAGTTTTATTTACAAACTTGAAATCTGTAGAAACAACTACACTATTACATAGCCATTTCACTATGAAATACAATTTTCCAAAAAAATAAGAATATCTATTGTTGCTCCTGTGCAAGCTAGCAACCTTTCATAATTTAGATCTGTACTTCATCATTGATTTTGAAACCAAATAACATAAATTTCTATGCATCATTAAGGAAGAAATCTGACCATTAGGGAGGTTAAATTCGATTCCTTTTGGTGTTGCTTTAAGCAGTAACGTTTCAAATCTAAACACAAGACGGATATTTTAGCACTTTTACAGAGTGAATATGACCATTAGGGGTCAGATTCATTCCCCTTAGTGCTGTTAAGAACATGGACTGGTTACATGACTTCTAAATGTACAAAACTACTGATTTAACAAGGTTTCACATACATTCACATATAAGATTCATAAAATCAAGCAATGAATTTGAACATCACCCAATAATTTCAGCAACAAAACGAAACAAGGATTTTGAATCTAACAAATTCATTTATGGTAGAGTGTTACATACTTCTAAAATATAATAAAAATGACAGAGAATGCAACTTTGACCAAATAAAGGTCAAGATACCAAGAATCTTGTTTGAGGCTTAGACACAACAGCAAAAATAATAACAACTCAAGCAGAATCCCCCAGAATAAAGCTTGACCAAACCAGAATTTGAAGAGAAATCAGCAAGAGAAAACGAGATCTTCTAAAATGCTTTTGTACACATGTTTTCAGTGTATTTTCAATACTTTCTGTGGTTTTTTTTTATATATAGAGAAAGGAAAACAGTATTCCAGAAGAACTTTTGTGAGGAAATTTATAGAAAATTATGTTATCTAATTTTCAGATTCTTTAGTTGAAGGGAAAAGAACAAGAAGAAAAGAAAGAAAGCAAACAAAGAACAAAGAAACAATGACATTTAAAGATATTATAAATATTATTTTGCCCTAAAATATTTGCAAGAACAGGAAAGAAAACAAAAGAAAAAAAGAAAAGAAAAAAAGGGGTACCAGACAATGGAAGGAAGTTTGGCCGGAAAGTTTGAGGTCACTAGACCTTGGCCGAACTCCGGCGGGGTTTGAAAATAGCTCAAACCCACATGAATCAATAGCCATCAACGAGAGCTATCGATCCATGTAATAAGGAGCTATTGAAAGTCTTCGGATCAATGAGCATGTGAAAACTAGGGTTTTCCATTTTCAGATTTGAAATTAAAGAAATTTGAGTGATTTTTTGGTGAAATAAATGGTAGGAGATGATTGAGAAGGGGGGAGATGGTCTGGTGAAGGTTTGGGCTTGATTGGCGGTGCTCCGCCGTCAGAGGCGATTTCCGGCAGGCGGAGCTTAGGGTGGCAGACGGTAGGGTTTAGAGAGATAAGAGAGAGGAGTGAGAGAGACGGATGAGTGGGTGGGGGTTACACTTGCAAATGAAAGGGGCGGGGATAGTTAGGACACTTATATATTTTTTGATTATTAGTCCCCAATCGTTGGATCTAGATAGATCAACGACTAGAATTTAATCTTTTCTTTTAAACGGGGTCATTTTAGGGGCTGGTCTGGACCGGGTGGACTTGCCTTGGGCCTGGGTCGTTGGTGAGGCAGCTTGGGCCTGGGCAATTCTAGCCCAGGTCCATTTTAATTCCTTTTTAATCAAAATCAACTTTAATTAATTAAATTGACCTAAAAATTAAAATTAAATGCAATAATTAGTTCTAATCCTAGTCCTTGTTCAATTAATTAATTAATTAATGGAGAGTAATATTACTTAATTTACTCCTAACCAATTAAAGGACAAGTTTTTTCACATTTTTTGTTAAAAATAAATAATTAAATCAACAAATTAACATTAATCTACTTTATATCAAACAATTAATTTATTTAAATGATCACTAAGGTTATGCGCCTAATTATGTCATTTTAAAATTTTATAGATTTAAAGGACGAATTATGGCTACATAATGTAAAATAAATTCACAAATAGCACTAAAATTCAACGAAAATTCATAAAACCAATTAATTTATTGAGTTTTTGTAGGATTATATGGTAGGTAAAAATCACGTGCTCACAGGAGTATCTCACACTTGGTTCTCCGACCTCGACTGGTATTACTACATCAGTCCTATAGACTAATGAGTTGGGTGTTTCTCATGTGCTTGTTTTTTGGCGTTGTGTTGTATGCCCATAGCACTTCCGACAGTAGTTCTGGCCATAGTCCATTGGCCTTCTCAAGATTTTTTTTCATGACGTTCAGTATTGATTTGTTAGAGGACTTCGCTTGCCCAATGCTCGCGGGATGGTATGGGATGGAGAGTATTCTTTTGATATGCCATTTCTCGAAGAACTCGATGATCTTTTTCCCGGTGAATTAGGTCCCGTTGTCACAACTGATGTCTTTGGGGAGGCCGAAGTGGCACACAATATTCTTCAATATGAAGGCGATCACTTCTTGTTCGCGTATCTGCGCGAATGCTCCCGCTTCCACCTACTTAGAAAAATAGTTAGTTAAACCCAAAAGAAATCATACATTACCTCGCCCTGCTGGGAGGGGGCCAACGATGTCCATCCCCCACTTGATGAAAATCCAAGGTTAGGTGACCGAGTGGAGGTGTTCGCCCGCTTGGTGGATCATAGGGGCATATTTTTGGCATTGTTCGCATTTTCTCACGAAGTTGGTGGGCTCTTTATTCATGGTGGGCCAGTAGTAGCCTACTCGTATGAGACATCTGAATAGAGATCGATTGCCGAAATGAGCTCCGTAGTGGCCTTCGTAGACTTCTTCTAGAACGCGTCGTGTCTGATTTGGGCCTAAGCATTTTTCTAGAGGGTCGTTGTACGTCCTTTTGTATAGGTAGTTATTTATGAAGCTGTACTTGGCCGCTTGCCTTTTTGGCTTCTTTTTTATCATCTGGGAGCACGTCGTCCTGCAAGTATGTAACAATACGGTTGCGCCAGTTCAAGTTAGGCTTATAGTTCTTACCTCGATTTGATCGATCGATGAGTGGAGGAGGGTGACCATGTTTCCTTCTCCGGTAATACTTTTAGTGGTCGCTGCTGGTTTGGCAAGGTCATTTGCTTTGATATTTTGTGCTAGAAGGATCTGGTCGAGCTGGCATTCATCAAATCCGGGTTGCAACTTGCATATCTCGGCTTGATACTTTTGTAATATTTTCTCTTTGATCTGGAAAGTCCATGTGACTTGGTTGACGACGAGTTGGGAGTCGCAATGTAGGACGGCTCGCCTCGCTCCGTACTTGAGTACTAGCCTTAATCCTGCAATCACGGCCTCTTACTCGGCCTCATTGTTAGTCATGTATGGTCATCTTATGGAGTGGAGAATTACTTTGCCTGTCGGGACCTCGAGTACGAGTCCCACTCTAGACCCTGATGCATTAGAGGCGTCATCGGTGTACAAAATCCATAGATCATGTATTTGAGGGGAGGTGTTGGTGGCTCTCTTTCGATTTCAGGCATTATTTTTGTGTTGAAGTCGGCAAGTACTTGCAACTTTATCGCCATTCGCGATTGATAGGTAATATCATGTTCGTTTAATTCTATGGCCCATATCACGCCTCTTTTTTTTCCTCACGGAATATCGGGTTTATGACATTGGTTGGGACAACTCTTTACTTTTGGGAAAGGGGTTTGCATATTTTGAAGAGGCGCCACCTAATGATTTTAACAGTGTGTTAGGGCACCTAAGGGGTTCAATTATAACTATGTTGCTAACCAGAGATTTGGGTAAGGGCTTGAAATTATCCTAAGGGGAAGGTGTTAGGCACCCCTCAGGATCCACAAGTGTGGTTCCCGGACAAATGGTTTCATAAATTTGTACAACTAGCAAATAACAATTAAAGGATCAAATAAGAGGGGATTTAAGTTTTAAACATGTAGATGTTTAGAAAAACAGTAAAGAATATTAGCTTCTGAAAAGGAATTACGAGCTAGCATATAAAGGTGTCCTAGGTTAATAATATGGATCACATCAATGCACTATCCGGTAATCACTCCTCGAAGAGGGGCTACACGTGGTATTAGCGCACCGGTCATCATATCCATATTCTACCCTTCCCACCCCGTAAGGTTATTAAAACGAGTGTTGGTCTCGGCCTTTATTGCATGTTGTTACCCATCCCTTCCTATCAGTCCCGGAGGAAATTAGGACTTCTATCCTAAAAGGAAGTACTAGGCAGACCCTCAGGTTTTAAAGGTAAAATTCTAAGGTAACAGATAATAAAACAAGTAGGACTGTAGATAAAGGAAAGCATAGAAAACAGATAAAGGCTCAGATATTCCTCCACACATAGTACACATAAGCAGCATGTCTCATACACAATTAAGGTCCATATTAATTCAGAATCCTAAAACGTGGTATCTAGGTGATAGACATATTATTGCATAACTCGGAGAGGAAGTCTTAATCAGGCTTGCCTACTGGTTTTAAGCATGCTGGCAGTTAAACATGATCACAAAGACAGTTCTGATTTTATCTTTTTTAAGTTAATTACCTAAGGTTTGCCTAAGTGTTGGATAACATGCAACAGTTATTCAGATTGGTTAATGACTCTAAGTTATTTTAGCTAATAACATGCGATTCTATGTGTGAAGATGTACAAAGACTAATTACCAGTTGCTGAGAACAGGGGACTGTTATGTGTTTAGACTAAATGCAGTTAAATAGATACGATCCTATAGCATGATATCTAATGCAGCATGATGCGTAATAATTTAAACAGGATTTCTAAATGCTCATAGAATTATGCACAGTTTCAGGAGTAGCATAAGTGACAGATTTTAATGGTTATTCACCTAGAACATGATCTCTACGTGTATGGCATGATGAGGCATGATTACAGCTTATTTATCCTGAGACAGTACTTCTAATAAAATTGCAGAACATAGGCAGAATCACGTAATAGCAACTTATTTTATTGTAATTATTTATCCTACAAGCAGGATTTCTAAGCATTGAGATGAGATGTCGAATACACATAAATCCTAAGTAGCATGATATCTAATGCATGGCATGGGTTCCTAAACATGGTCTCTATTGCGCATAGAGAGATAATAAACCTAGAAAACATGGTCTCTACCCTTAATTATACTACAGCATGCATATCACCTAAACATTTTTCACTATCCGACCCCAGAGTTGTTTACAAATAATTATTACAGGCCATTGAATACGAATTACACAACTGAAATAGAAGGAAAATAAGAAGTTAACTATAGGGAGCCTACATAATAGGCTCAAGTCTCCAAGTCCTCAATGCCAGGTATTATTTCACAACCTTCTCATAATCCGGGTGTGTCAGAGTTCCCTAAGGACCTCAGGTCTCCCAAGCAGTGCTCACACCTAGATTTCATAGCCAAAAGAGTAAGTGCAGTGTGGAATGGCCAGCCTCTGTGTGTCAAAGTTCAGATAAAACTCAAGGGTCCCAAGGCAATGCTCACATAGAAGGGGCAGAACCTAGACTTCTAAGAGTACATGTGAGAGTGCTTTTTATTTTTAAAAGGGTTTAAGTAAGAAAACGATTTTGAGAAAGGATAAGTAAGAAAACAGTTTTGAAGAGGGAAACTTGATTGGAATAAAAGTTCAACATCACACAAAGGACCAGGGATAGTCCAACAATCACAAACATGGGTAATGGGATATGAGGGACAAATACAGAGCATGTGAGCAAACATGTAGCAGGCAGGCACACATATAGGCATACCATCAGAAGCTCCTAAGGGTCCAGAGGATTAGGGGTACAGTAAAGTACTAGGTTAGATTAACACCGAAACAACTAAGACCATGATTAAACTAATGTACCAGTCATAGGCATGGAGATTCACGTAAGAAAGCAGGTGCTAAGTATGCAGAAACATGTTGGTCATAAACAAGTAAAGCCTATCTTAACATGCAGAGGGGAGTTCAGGATCCTAGGTACATGTTGAATAATAAGTAAAAGCAAATTAGAAACACACTGAATTACAACAGTGATAGAAACATGTTGGTTTGAGGACTGAAATCTAAACTAGAACATACCAGTGAAGTGAGGAAAGCAGTAACACAAACAGGAAGTAGGAGATGCACAATAGTTAGCCTTGGCTTGCAGCCGGCTAACTTAGAATAGTAGTAGCTAGCACAGAAGAGAGAGCAGAGAGTTTTTATTTGTGAAAGAGAAAGAGAGTTGAACAGATCAGTTCTGTCCAAAAATGAGAGAAGAGCATACCTATATATAGTTTTTGAAAGTTGGGTTAAAATAAGGTAAAAATCAGAATCAATTAACAATTATGGAACTTAGTATCAATCCCAGTGATATCGGCCCAAGTACTCCCATAATTAAGGGAGTTATTCAAACGGTGAGTAACAAATAAGGAAAGGGACCATATTTAGCTTAAGGAACATTCAAACAGTGTGAAATCAGCATAAGTATCCCTTGATTGAAGGGGTTAAATTCAAACGGCTAATAGGCAAATAGAAAATAAGGAACGTTCCCATGCATATACCATATAAGGAAACAATTTCAACCCAATACAAGTATGCAATTGAGACTAGGTTCATCAGATTTTAATTAAGGAAACATGGATCAATTAACAGTAAATCAATCATGCAAGGTAAGAAATAAGTTAAAGGTCGGAAATCGATAAGAATATCCCATAAGAAATCAGTAAGGTTTTTCAAATCACAAGGAATCAGGGATTCAAATAATAAATCAGGAACACTAACAAAGTAAAATTACAAAGAATCAGGGATTCAAACAAGAATAACATCAATTAAAGGAGATTAACATGAATTGAATAAATAATAGGCAAGAAGTCAGAAACCCTAGTAGTGAAAACATATGAAATTAGGGATTCACATGAACTTATGGGGTAAACAACAATGTAAGCGGAAAAGCAAGGAAAGAATCAGAGACATAGATAAACAACATAGGGTAAAATATTAGATAATCATAAAGTTCATACATATGCAAACAATATCAAAGACAAAGTCAGGAACTTAGGGTTTAGGACTAAAAAATTAGGGATTTCATCACAACAGGCCAGATAAAGGAGAGGAGCTTAAATAAAACACTACAACACAGAAGAGATCCTAAGATAATACTGAGAAATCATAGGACAATCATTTAAAAACGGGGTCATGAAACCCTAGTTGAAAACGAAGAGTCGTTTTTAGAGAATATCTGAAAATCTTTGAGAAAACAACGAAATAGCTTAAAGTATACACAAATCTATCATAGATCTAAAAGAATCAGGGAGTTTTAAGAGTTAGGGTTTCAAAGAGAACCCAGAAAGATAAGAAAACCTCAAAAACATTATTGGTTTAAACCCCAAAAGTCATAGATCTTACTCGAACCGCCGGAGGTGGCCGAAAAATAGCGTGAAGGACCATGCGTGGGAGTTGAACCGCTCCAGGTTCACCTGAGGACCTCAGGACAGTGTCAAAGTCGGTGTGGGGTGAGACATAGGCTAGGAGAGGTGAGAGGTCATGGTCTCTGGCGAGAGAGGTAGCCGAAGAAGATGAACAAAGCTCGTCGGAAGGGGGAAGGCGAGAAGGTTCTAGAGAGAACTAGGGATAGAGAGAGGGAGATAGAGAGACGATTGAGCGGGGAAATGAGAGGAAGGGAGGGTAGTCGTCTAGGTCTAATTACGGAAGGAAAAGATATGGACCGTTGATCTAATTTGATCAACGGTCAAGATTGACTCCGAGTTGGGCCGGGTAGAATATTGGGCTTGGGGGTCTGATGGGTTATTTAATTAGGTTAGGGACCAGGTTTAATTAGGCTACAATTTAAATAAGAATGGCTATTTTTTAAATACCCATAAAAATAGATAAAATAATTAATAAAATAGCTAATAATTATATAAAATAAAATTAAGACTAAATAGGTAAATTTAAGGTAATTAACTAATATTTAAAATATAAAATGACTAACTATTGAATTAAAATGGTATAAAATATACAATTAGGCTATAATTGCAAAATTGTTGTAATTATAGCCAAATAATGCCACATTGGCTAATTTGTGAAATAACTAAATCCTAATAGGATTAAAAAAATGATATATTGAGCTAAGAAATATTTTGAAATTATTTGTAAGGCAATTTATGAATAATTATTGGATGTAAAGTACTGAATAAATTAGAAAATAAATTGATAAAAATATAGAAAATTATGGAAAAATACCAATTATTATAAAAAGTGATGTTGAAGGTATATATGCAAGTTTAAAAAATAGTTTTGAGGAAAAATTGGGTATCAACAGCTACCCATCTTTACCCAAGAAGGATGGAAGAGTTGTTGGGTAAAGATATGATGGCCAATTTCACCGAGTGGAAATAGCTTGAAAGGTTCGGGTCGCACCGTGGTTTCTGAGCTGCCTACATATCCCAGTTTTTACAGGAATTAGGCCTAATGTAGTTCACGAACCACCGGTGAAGTATACCGATGAAGTTTTATAAGGGTGGACGCAAAGTGCAAGGTTGGGTGAACAAGCGGCTTACAGGGTAGTTAGGATAACTGGGACAGGACCGTGCTTGCCATGATGGTTGTTACTTGTCGGGTTACCTGTAAATGAGTAATACAAACATATCGTGCGTAATTTAAACATGGTGCAAGTTCTTGTTGGACTATGAATGTTGCCTTTGGACGGTTAAGGATGACGTCTTTAGACCATGATGTCCTGGGCCATGAATTTCTTGATGCAGGATTCACAGGACATGAAATGATGTTCTCGGGCCATGGAGATGGTGCCTCCGAACCATGACGCCTTTGAATAATGATATGCAAACTGATAAAAGAGATCCTCAGGCCATGACGTGGTGTTCTCGGGCCATGAAGATGGTGCCTCCGAATGATGACGCCTTTGGATAAGTTGGCGATATTTCAGACCATGAAGATGCAATAGTATGATGCTGACAAGGCAGAGCTTAGCCTTGCGAATTAAAGGGGCAGAGCTTAGCCCAAAAGGAAAGCGCAGTAAATAATGCTAGAGGCATTGGTTGTTTTTTGAGAAGTAAATGGAGGTAGCGTTTAACCTTGGAAGGCAGAAATGTAGCCTTACGCAATATGCGAATGCAGATGGAAACAACTTTTAGTCTCGGAAGGCAGAAAGGTAGCCTTATGCAATATGCGAATGCAGATGGAGACAACGTTCAATATGTGAATGCAGATGGAGACAGCGTTTAGTCTCGGAAGGCAGAAAGATAGCCTTATGTAATATGCGAATGCAGATGGAGACAGCATTTAGTCTCGGAAGGCAAAAAGGTAGCCTTATGCAATATGCCAATGCAGATGGAGACAACATTTAGTCCTGGAAGGCAGAAAGGTAGCCTTATGCAATATACGAATGCGGATGAAGACAACGTTTAGTCTCGGAAGGCAGAAAAGTAGCCTTATGCAATATGCGAATGCATATGGAGACAGCGTTTAGTCTCGGAAGGCAGAAAGGTAGCCTTATGCAATATACCAATGCGGATGAAGACAATGTTTAGTCTCAGAAGGTAGAAAAGTAGCCTTATGCAATATGCGAATGCATATGGAGACAGCGTTTAGTCTCGGAAGGCAGAAAGGTAGCCTTATGCAATATGTGAATGCAGATGGAGACAGTGTTTAGTCTCGGAAGGCAGAAAGGTATCCTTATGCAATATTTTAAGGAAGGGTACAATAGAAATTCTTAGATGGTGTTAAATTGTGGTAGAGCATTGTGATAATGAAGCATTGTTTGTGCTGATAATAAGTGTTGGCGTGACGAGTTTGAGGAACGATGTCTGTCCTTTGAGCGGATAATATGTTTTGGGGCTTTTATAATTTTGTGCCTGCATCCAAAGAAAGATCATGAGTTTTGTAAAGGGGAAAGGTTAGTTCGCATTCCTGCTAGCCCTGCTTGGCTTGTTTGCTTAATCATGATGATAATGTTTGTGTCATTGGGGTAGCGTCCGCTAAACAAGCTGCTTCAGAAAAAAATATATATGCATGATTTTTGTAAGATATAATATATAATCTAAAATAGTTTTAGATGAACCGACGACATGACACGGCTCGAGAGATTGCAACCTCTCCTGCTGCAAAATTTTGAGGGTCCTCCTCAAAATTCTGCCCCAGTTTGCTGGGTGGACACCTCTGACTGCTGCTCGCACGGCGATTGGCTGAACTTGCTTCGGAATTTTGAGGGTCCTCCTCAAAATTCCCCAATTTCCAATTGCGAGGAAAAATAAATTTTATTGAATTGTGACTGAACCCATAGGGCTGCCTACGTATCCCCTCGTAAACGGGAATCAGGTCAGGCGTAGTCCAAACTACATCATTGAGAAAGCATAAAGATTACACATAGTAGTGTTTGACTACATCTGAATTGATCGGTTTCGGCCAAACTTCTCTGTCCATTTCTGCAAGTATGAGTGCTCCTCCTGTCAGCACTCTATGAACCATGTACGGACCTTGCCAGTTGGGAGAGAACTTCCCCTTGGCTTCATCTTGATGTGGAAAGATTTTCTTTAACACCAGTTGCCCTAGTGTGAATCATCTCGGCTTGGCTTTCTTGTTGAAGGCGCCATCCTGTTCTGATATAGTTGACCATGACATACTACATTCATTCTCTTCCCGTCTATGAGGGCTAATTGCTCATAACGGCTTCTTACCCACTCTGCATCGCTGAGCTCGACTTCTTGTATAATCCTTAGAGATGGAATCTCCACTTCGGCAGGAATTAAAGCCTATGTACCATAAACTAGCATATAGGGAGTTTCCCTTGTTGATGTGCGAACAGTGGTGCGGTATCCCAGTAAAGCGAATGTTAACTTTTCATGCCACTGCTTGTGCCTTTCTATCATCTTTCGTAGTATCTTCTTGATGTTTTTGTTAGCGGCCTCTACGGCTCCATTCATCTGAAGTCTATACGCTGTGGAATTCTTGTGTTTGATCTTGAAAGTTTGACACATAGCTTTCATCAGGTCACTGTTGAGATTAGAACCATTGTCGGTGATGATAGACTCTGGAACTCCGAACCGACAAACAATGCGGTCGCGGACAAAGTTGACCATGACTTTCTTAGTAATTGCTTTGTAGGAGGCTACTTCTACCCATTTAGTGAAGTAGTCAATGGCGACCAAAATGAACCTGTGGCCATTGGAATAGGCAGGCTCAATTGGTCTAATAATGTCCATACCCCAAGCGGCGAACGGCCATGGTGAGCTAGTTGCATTGAGCTCACTTGGAGGCACATTTATCATATCCCCATGTATCTGGAAGTGGTGGAATTTCGGAACATACTGGATGCAGTCCATTTCCATAGTCATCCAAAAGTAACTAGCTCGGAGTATTTTCTTTGCTAAAACAAAATCGTTCATATGTGGGCCACAGTTCCCAGCATGAATTTCTTCCAACAGTTTTGATGCTTCTTTTGCATCAACACACCTTAATAACCCCAAAACAAGAGTCCTCCTATACAGGATTCCTCCACTGTGGAAGAAATTGTTGGACAATCTCCGAAGTGTGCGTTTTCGAGTGGAATTTGTGAGCTCAGGGTATTCTCCTTTTGCCAAGTACTTTTGATGTCATGAAACCAAGGATTTCCGTCTGCTTCTTCTTCGATATGCGCACAGTAAGCTGGTTGATTATGGACCTTTATGGGAATGGGGTCGATGAAATTCTTATCCGGATGCTGGATCATTGAGGACAAAATAGCTAATGCGTCGGCGAACTCATTCTGGATTATGGGGACGTGCCGAAACTCTATCTTTGTGAATTTATTTCTTAATTCATGTACGTAGTGCAGATACGATAGTATCTTGGAATTCTTTGTTGCGCATTCTCCTTGTACTTGATGTACCAATAAGTCTGAATCACTGATCACTAACAGTTCCTGGACGTTCATGTCAATGGCCATATTGAGCCCCAAGATGCAGGCTTCATACTCGGCCATGTTGTTGGTGCAAGGGAACCTGAGTTTGGCGAATATCGGATAATGCTGACCAGTCTCTGATACTAGGACTGCTCCAATACCAACTCCCTTGAAGTTTGTTGCTCCATCAAAGAACATCCTCCAACCATCATGGGATTATGCAATATCTTCTCCTATGAATGATACCTCTTCATCAGAAAAATATGTTTTTAGGGGTTCGTACCCTCCGTCCACGGGATTCTCAACAAGATGGTCTGTAAGAGATTGTCCTTTAACTGCCTTCTGAGTCATGTAAACAATGTCGAATTCGCTCAGCAGGATTTGCCACTTGGATAGCTTGCTAGTGGGCATGGGCTTCTGAAAGATGTACTTTAATGGATCCATCCTTGATATGAGATATGTTGTGTAGGCACAGAAGTAATGTCTCAACTTTTGGGCGACCCAAGTTAGAGCACAACAGGTACGCTCTAATAGAGAATATCGAGCCTCATATGGAGTGAACTTATTGCTGAGGTAATAAATAGCTTGTTCCTTCCTTCCTGTTTCATCGTGCTACCCCAGAACGCAGCCGAAAGCTCCATCTAACACAGTAAGATAGAGTAACAGAGGTTTGCCTAGATCGAGCAGTACTAGGACTAGCTGTGTTGACAAATATTCCTTGATTCTGTCAAAAGCCTTTTAACAATCATCAGTCCACTCGGTCGTGGCATCCTTCTTTAGCATCTTAAAGATTGGCTCACATATGACTGTAGATTGTGCTATAAACCGACTGATGTAATTAAGCCTCCCCAAGAAACTCATCACATCTTCCTTGTTCCTTGGTGGTGGTAGCTCTTGAATGGCTTTGACTTTTGACGGATCCAATTCTATTCCCTGACGGCTTACAATAAATCCCAGCAACTTCCCAGTAGGAACCCCGAATGCACACTTCACGGTGTTTAGTTTCAGATTGTATTTTTGCAATCTATTGAAGAACTTCCCCAAATACTCCATGTGATCAGCAGCTTTCTTTGATTTGATAATGACATCATCCACGTACACCTCGATCTCCTTGTGAATCATGTCATGGAATATGGTGGTCATGGCCCTCCTGTAGGTGGCCCCTGCATTCTTTAGACCGAATGACATCATCTTGTAACAATACACTCCCCATGTCTTAATGAACGTCGTTTTCTCAACATCTTCCTCATCCATCCAAATCTGGTGATAACCAGCGAAGCAATCCACGAAGGACTGTAATTCATGCTTGGCGCAGTTATCAATCAGAATGTGTATATTTGGCAAGGGGAAGTCGTCCTTCGGGCTGGCCCGGTAGTCGACGCAGACTCTGACCTTCCCATCCTTCTTTGGCACAGGTACAATGTTGGCTAACCATGTCGGGTACTACACTACCTAGAGAACTTTGGCGTTGATCTTCTTAGTAACTTCTTCTTTGATTTTCAAACTCATGTCGAGTTTGAACTTTCTGAGTTTTTTTTCACTGGTGGACACATTGGATTGGTTGGCAGTTTGTGATCCACAATAGACGTACTTAGACCAGTCATGTCATCATACGACCATGCAAATACATCCTCATACTCTCTTAGAAACTCTCTGTATTCTTTCTTTTCTGATAATGACAAATGAATGTTGATGCGAGTCTCGTTGACATTTTCTTAATCCCCCAGGTTGATAACTTCGGTCTCATCCAGGTTAGACTTAGGTCTATTCTCAAAGTTCTCAACTTCTTTGACAATCTCGTCAGGTATGTCGTCCTCATCTGAATCAATGTCTGTTTGTTGCGTTGTCTCATTGCATGTCACAGTCATCGGTTCATCAAGACAAGTAATAGTAATGTTGTATAAATAAAGTAATGAGAGAAAACAATAGCAATAAATATCGGATTCGTAAGAGAAATTTAGAAGATGCTTTGATAGATTGAATAATTATTTTGAACATTGACGATATTTATTGCAGAAATTGAAAAATGCAGGAAAAGGAAAATCATTTAGTAAATAAAACAGTAAATAATGCTTGTTTTAGCCTTACTACCCCAAGGCTCGTCGGGCTTTGCTTATCTTGATAGACCAATTCTTGAGATATGTCCCCTTGATTATAGTATGTATAGAAGGGCCTTCCTCCCCCTCCTCCTTGAGAACAACACAGCAATCCATATCTTCGTCCTCTAGGAACAAACTCCTCATTACTGCAAGTGCTTCTTCCTCGTCTGAATCGTAAATAGTGTCGAACTACTTGAAAGTTTGCTCAAGATGAGGTATCGGCTGCTCCAAAGGGTAATAGGGACCGCGCCAAGGTGGCGACTAGTCGTTGAATTCCTTCCAAGCGTACTCATACCCCAGACCGAAAGTGGTGCCATATTCCTTGGGATTTATGGGCTTCGTGATCCCTTATAGGTTCTTACCGAGCCCTTTTCCTGGATCATATCCTCTCCAGTTCAGGATGCTCTCAATCTTGTTGTCCCACCACTTGTCCTTGTCGATAGCATTGACCCGTTCAATATGGTGGTAAGTTCCTCCACCTATCTTCCTTTTTTTGTCAATCACCGGAATAGTTTGACGGCTATAAATAGGGTTGCTACCATCACCATGAATAACCACCTCTTGATGGTTCCACTCAAATTTACCGCCTGATGTAGCGTTGATGCTATGGCCCCAGCAACATGAATCTAGGGTCGTCCCAACAACAAGTTGTAGGATGCTGGCACCTCTGAAACCTGGAAATCCACTTCGAACCAAGTCGGTCCCATCTGCAGACATAGACTGATCTCCCCCATGGTAGACCTCTGAAGAACCATCGAAGGCTTTCACATTGATCGCTCCATCCCAATTTCTTGAGTGTTATCAATAGACAGATATTAATACTGGAACCTTCATCGATAAAGATTCTTGTGATGAAATGATCTTCGCATTGCACTGTGATGTGCAACGCTTTGTTGTGCCCCAATCCTTCAGGTGGCAGCTCGTCCTCATGTAAAGTGATTTTATGGCTCTCCAGTACCTGGCCTACCATATTGGCCATTTCCCCACTAGTGATGTTATTTTGCACATATGTTTCACTCAACACTTTCAACAAAGCATTCATGTGTGTTTCAGAATTCTGCAGCAGAGAGAGGATGGATATATGTGACGGTGTCTTGTTCAGTTGGTCGATGACTGAATACTCCTTAGCCTGTACCTTTCTCCAAAGGTCATCGGGACCTGTTTCGATAAGGGGAGGTCGGTTGGAAACCTTCTTGCTTGACTCGTCCAGATGCTCAGGGGTGTAGACTCTACCAGTTCTTGTCATACCCTGTGTTGCGACTGCTTCCTCAGACCTGACCTTGCCTTTCCTTCTCGCCTCGGCTGTGTAGTCCCAAGGGATAGCGTTTGAATATAAGGGTGGCGTGGTTGACACTGCCACCAAAATTAGCGCATCCATCCTTACTTCAAGCGGAATGTGTGTTCGGGGTGGCAAGACTGTGATCTCGAATGATGTCGGTGCATTTGCTGGAGATACAAACTCAACTTCAATTGGCACTGGTGACTTTGGGTTTGGATGGTAGGTGAGTGGAGGTGTTGGATAGGTTTGGTATTTGAGTGGGGACTTGGCTCTTTGTGCAACTATTACGGTTCCCACGTCTCTCTTCTTAGACACACCACCGGACTGTAGAGCCTTGTTATTAGCTTGAAAGGCTTCAAAATTTGTAACCATACCGCTTTTAATACCTTCTTCAATCTGCTCACCCAATTTGATGATGTCATAGAACTTGTGGCCTTCAACCATCATTAATCGTTCATAATACTGCGGGTCCTAATCCCGGACAAAGAACTTGTTCATCTGTTCTTCCTCTAGAGCAGGTCTGACTTTAGCGGCTTCGAACCTCCAGCGAGTAGCATACTCGCGAAAGGTTTCTATAGGTTTCTTCTTCAAATTTTGAATGTAGAACACATCCGGTGTGCTCTCTGTGTTGAATCTAAAACCTGTGCATGAAATCAGACACCATGCTTACCTAGTTTGACCATTTCTTGGGGTCTTGGCTGATGTACCAAGACAATGCGTCTCCCTTAAAACTCCTCATGAACAACTTCATGCAGATTCTTTTGTCATTTCCCACGCCAACCAATTTGTCGCAATAGGTCCTCAGATGGACTCTCAGATCACCAGTACCGTCAAACATTTCGAACTTTGGAGGTTTGTACCCCCTCGGGCAGTTCGACATCAGGTTGGATACAAAGGTCCTCATAATTCAACCCTTCAATCCCCTTGGTTCCTTCAACACCCTGGACTCGGCTGGTCTGTTTCTTAAGCTCTTCGGCCAGGTTCCTGATAAGTAAATCCTTTTCGTCAGACTCGGACGCTTGTGGGATAGGCGGAGTGGAGTGGGTCATGGTTTCCACATAGATGAGATTGTTATAGGTGTGAAAATGGTCTTTTGTGGGGTTTTGAGGTTCTGGGATGAGTAGTGGAGTGTTATTTGAGGTGTGGCAAGCATTGCACTGCGTCGGGAGAGTTTGGTTCTTTGGGGGAGTGGTATGATGGTGAGGTGTGGGATGATTTTGTTGTCTTGGGATATTTTGTGGAGGTGCGGCATTTTGAGCATTTGGAAGGTTGATGTCAGGGACGTTGAGGGAAAATGACAAATTGACCAGATTCCGGACTTGATCGAGTTCTTCCTGAAACTTGAGCAATTTCTATTCAAGTGGTGACATGTTCTCATGCAGGACCTGAATACCTCGGCCATCAGTGGCCTCTACCCGTTCAATCATATTCTCCTTTCTGGTTCCGCTGGACTCCTCCATCTTAATTTTGCCTTTGTCTTTGCCCTTAGGAGGACTAGGAGGAGGAGTAGGTGGAGGGCCCTTGCATCTGGTGCGATAGGATGATGATGCCAAAATGCATGAACTAACATTTGGGGAGGGGAGTAAGAAAAAAATAAAAACAAAAGGTAACCAAGTCAGTGAGGATCATGAAAAGAATATTGCGGTATTTAAACACATAATGCAGAAATGAAAGCGTGTCCTAAGTTGGGAACCTCTTTGTGCCCGAGGTAGGCCTAGCGACAAATTGATTTGGAGAACTTAAAACGCTAAATGCCTTATTTTATAGATTAAGAAAAATAGACAAATCCCCAAAACGATAGAAAAAAATAAAAGTCACTAATGGCCGTTGGCCTTATTACATTGATAGAAAAATAAAGGCACTCCTATCTACTTGGTCCCGGAAGGACCTTCCTCAGACTCGGCATTCTTGCTTTCCCTGTACAATTTTCCCAGCTCGCGAAGTCCCAGCAACAGGTAGGTTCTGTCTAGGTATCCTCCTGCAGCTCCCTCAGCCTTTTGACAATCTTCAACTCTTTCGATGAACTTTTCTTCCAGCTCGATTATACCTCGTTCCAAGTACCCCAGCCTCTTGTTGGCGCTGAAAGCCATGTCCTTCCATTGCTCGAGCAGTTTCCTGTTGGACTCATGTATCTTGTAGTGGTCATCCTCACTTTCTCGGATCCTTTTGCGCAGTTGGTTGTATTTGACTTGTGCCTCGGCCCTTTCATCTATAACCCTGTGACCTCGGACGTACCCCGTCTTGCTCTGACCACCCAGATCCTATTCTAACCAACCAAGATAGAAAGGGGTACAACCGGCATGATACCTGTCTGGCTCGATGGTGTCTTTCTCAAGTATAACCTTGTAGTGCCACAGGTGCTGAGCTTGGCACTTGTGAGGACTGTCATTATTTTGAAAGTCACCTTGAAGATGGATCATCTTCACGACCCTAGGGATGACTTGCTTCCTTCTTGCTTGCCTCATAACTCGAAGAGGGACGTAAGGGTATGTCCCCCTTAGACTAATCAGTATCATAAATGATGCATCTCGGGATCGAATGATGAACTCATCCGTTGGAAACCATTCAAACATCCATTGAACATGTTCTTCAGTCAAGTTATCGAAAAGCTCAACCCATCCCTTAGCATTTTCAGGCTGAGCGAACATGTCAGGGATATAATTCATTCGCTTTGGGTGATGGAAAGCGATGTGGTCATCCCATATTCTGTGGTGAATATCCTGTCGATATTCGCCTTTTTGGAGATGTTCCATGAGCCAGAGTTGAAGTAATAAATTGCAACCTTCGAAATGCTTTGCTCCTTGTTGACACCTTTCTAAGGCCCAATATACGTCTGCAACGATCATGGGAACAATGCTGAAATATTGCCCATTTACCCCTTCAATTATGGTCTTAGTTACCATGGCTAGCATGGTATGGATCCTTTCCTTCTTCATCAGGAACACGATCAAACCCAAAAATCAAACCATAAACACGAACACTCGGTGATGGACGTGTCCTAGAGAGGTGATAGCAAACTCGTCATGGTAGGTACGGTATGATTTGCTGTAGCCATACCTTTTGTACAAGTAGTCATACCTTTCATGTAAGAAACCAGGTGCTAAGTATACAGAAACATGTTGGTCATAAACAAGTAAAGCCTATCTTAACATGCAGAGGGGAGTTCAAGATCCTAGGGACATGTTGAATAATAAGTAAAAGCAAATTAGAAACACACTGAATTACAACAGTGATCGAAACATGTTTGTTTGAGGACTGAAATCTAAATTAGAGCATACCAGTTGTCACACCTCCTTTTTCCGACACAGGGTTGGATACGGGAGTTTTTCCAATTAAAGTGACATTATTCAAGTTTTGGGATTTGTCTTATTTTTCAGAGTCGCCACCCGGATTTTTACGGTGTTCCGGGACACCATTTATTTATTGAAATCCCAAACCGAGGAAAGTTTGACTCTGTTTTGATTTGTCTGCGCACCAGAAATCCGAGTAAGGAATTCTGTTAACCCGGGAGAAGGTGTTAGGCATT
>MDKI01271561.1:0-46289 GCA_005239505.1 Nicotiana paniculata | reverse complement strand
TGGATTTGATAGCCCTTTCCTTCCACTCATTGATCAGTTCCATATCAGTCTTGTGTTGCTCCATATTCTCGGCCTCGGACTCACGAACCCTTTTGCGCAGTTTATTGTATTTCAGTTGGGTCTCATCAACTTCGTCTTTGACCCTGTTTCCCCTACCGATTCCCGGCTCAACTATCCCTGCTATGTTGTCTTCCAACCATGATAGGTAAAAGCGTACATGCCCTGCGTGGTACCTGTCTGGCTCGATGGTGTCCTTTTCTATAATAACCTTTAGATGCCACATATGTTGAGCTTCACATTTGTACGGGATGACGTCATCCTGAAAATCTGCCCTGTAATGACTCATTTTAGAAACTCGCGATATGACTTGCTTCCTGCCTGCCTGTCTCATAACCCTGATGGGAACATAAGAGTATATGCCCCTTAAACCGATCAACACCATATGTGGAGCGTCCCTTGATCTGATGATGAACTCACTGGTAGGGAACCATTCGAACATCCATTGAACCTGGTCCTCGGTCAAATTGTCAAAAAACTGCGCCCATTCTGTAGCATTTTCCGGTTGAGCAAATTTGTCTGGGATGTAGGTCATTCTCTTAGGGTGATGGAATGCTATATGATCATTCCACGCCCTTCGTGGAAACTCTTGACGATATTGACCCCTTTGGAGATGCTCCAATAACCAAACCTGTAGTAGCAGATTACAATCCTCAAAGTGTTTGAACCCCTTCTGGTAGCGATCCAAGGCTCAGTATATGTCTGCTATGATCATAGGGATAATGGTATATGTTTGCCCCTTGATCCCCTCCATTAAGGTTTTGGCTACCATAGCCAGTCTAGTGTGAATTTTGTCTCCTTTGCTCGGAAATACTATCATACCCAGGAAGCAAACGACGAACCCAAAAAACCTGCGGTGAATATGACCCAAGGAAGTAATAGAGAATTCATCATGGAAGATACGATAGGATTTGCTATAGATGTATCTGTCAGTCACTCTAAATCATCGTTCTTTTTCAAACCCATCATTTTCAGGAACCCCCTAGCGGCACGGTTTTCCGGCACCAACAAACCTGGACTGTCCCAATGTAACTTCGCGATGCCCCCTATCTCCTCCAAGAGGGGGGTCATTTCTATATTTCCAAAATGGAACACAGACCTTTCTCTGTCCCAGAACATAGTGTCGGCTTCGATCAACATATTGTTCGGTTGGATATCCAGTAAAGAGGACAAGTTTCTGAGGACCCTCTTTACATGGTCTTTGTCACTTGGCGAAAGATCTTCCCACCAATCCAGCAACAATGGTGGTATTCTTTGGACCATGACGAACCTGGGGACTTCGTGCCTCATTTTCTACAAAATAGATAAGGTTATACCATTTCCCCCTCCGGATTCAACTACTTATACATTAGTGATTAGCATATTGTCATTTATTTTTCCAAATTAATGCATAGATCGTGATCGTGTCCGTTGGGATCCCGGTGGACTTTTGGATAAGGCTGCCTTAAAGGGTTTTTGTGCGGACGAAGCATTAACCCATCTAGGTTTGACCATGATGCATGCACAATATAACAAGAGTAAGGTTTCTATGGGGTTTTAGACTCGTACCCTCAAGCGGACAACTTGAGGGGGAAAGGCACGGAACCGTCGACTGCACCGCTGATCGACTAGTTTTACCGCAAATAAGTCTTTCCGAATTTAGGGGGTGATATAAAATAGGAAGAGCGCAACTGCTCATCAAGCGTTGCTATAGTATTTGTATAGGCACGAGTGGAATATGATGTTGAGCATGATTATGCAACAATAAATAAGCAATAAAAGCATGTTGACATGTATTTGCACGTTATGAAAGCGGTAAATACAACAGTTATGATTGAAAAGCAGTTACAAAGGAAAACAAAAAGAAACATATCAGTTTAAAAGAATAAATACTTGAGAAAGTAAACAACTAATTGCACATAAAGGGAAAGGGAAAGGGTGCAGGTATTAGCAAAGTAAAGACAAATTCACAAATCAGTTTGAAATGGTAAACGCCTAGATGTCCCCATCAGAGTCACCATGATGTTGCGCCCCACTCTTTCCTCCCCTTTTGGATCGGTCAGGGTTTTTGACGTTATTGGAAAACTTATTTCCTTTTGGGATAAGTGATGTGAAGGATTTGAAGAGTTGCCACCTAACAAATTAAGGTGAGTTAGGGCACCTATTAAGGGTCACAATAACACTAATTGAATAACAAGAGATTGGGTAAGGTCTTGAAATTACTCCGAGGAGAAGGTGTTAGGCACCCCTCAAAGTCCACAACTGTGGTTCCCAGCCAAACGAACTTTTTGAATTAAATCAAGCAGAAAATAGGCAGTCAAAGTATACACATGGGAACAAGTAATGGTTTGAAAAGATTCGCAGTCTAAGCACACATATGTGATAAAGTTTTGAAAGATTTATGGTCTAAGCACACATATGTAGGGGATAGGGGAGCCCTAAGTTGTTTATCTTATAGGATCACATCAATGCAATTCCCGATAATCACTCCTCAGTGAGGCGCTACACGTGGCATTAGCACACCGGTCATCATATCCATATCTACCCTTTACCCCACCCCTTAACGGTTATTAAGTGAGTTTATTTAGCGATCTCTATGCGTGCTGTTACCCGTCCCTTCCTTGTGGTCCTGGAGGAATTAAGGACCTAAATATATAGGTAGTTCTAGACAGACCTCTAAGATTTTGAAAGGATAAAATTCTAAGCGACAGGCAAGAACAAATAGGACTAATCAAATAAATACAGGAAAGAAGTTATGAGGCCCAGATTTAACTCCACAAGTAATGCACATAATCACCACGTCTCAAACACAAACAAGAAGCAGTTTTATTAGACAGGATCCTAAGCAGGATTCTAAGTGAGTATCCATGCACAGAAATATGCAGCTTTATTTTTTATAAACTCAGAAGCAGGGGCCTAATCAGTTTGCCTACTGATTTTTAAGCATGTTAACCTTTAGACAATTCAGAAGTTGTTTTACCTAAAAGCATGTTGTTCTAGGTGTTACGAAAATGCAAGGATTGTTACCAGTTTTATCTAAAACAAGATAATCATATGTGAGATTGTGTTATACCTTTTCATGAATCAGTAGTTTAAACTAGGCGTGGTTAAGCAAATGCAACAGAGTCCTAGAGCATGATATCTAATATGCACATATAAAATGCAGAATGGTTAAGACATAATTTCAGAATGCACAAAATTCCTAAAGCGTGATTTCTAAATGCACAAAGAGTTACAGGATGATTGAAAACATGATTTTGAATGCACAGGAGTAACAGTTTATATTAACTTTATTATCCTAGGAGCAGGATTTCTAAGTGGCAGTCATAAGCATAAATTAAGGACATGTTGTGCGTTGAAGCAGTGAACATGAAAAGCCTTAAAGACATGATATCTAATGCATGTTTGGCATGGTTTGAATGAATATGTTGGTCCTAAGCATTGATTCTAATGCAGATATAGGAAATATAAAAGCCTAAGGAATGATTTCTACCCAATGATAGAATATATAACTACCCTTCCCATTTCACTAGCCAACCCCAATATCTGTTTACAAATAATTATTACAGACCAGCTGAATAAATTACATAAATAGATAAAGAAAAAGAAGAAGTTAAACTATAGGGAGCCTGAAGTAGGCCGAAATGTACCAAATTGTCCATAGCCTCAAATGCCAAAGTCATAGCCTTTATCATGTACGGGCGTGTCAGAGTTCCCTAAGGACGTCAAGGATCCCGGGCAGTGCTCACACCCAGATTTCATAACCAGAATTGAGTAAGTGCAGTGTGGAAGAGCCAGCTCCAATGCATCAGAGTTCAGAGGGATCTCACAGGAATTCCAAAGCAGCCACACACTAGAGGGGCAGAAATTAAGGACCTAAAAGTATAGTGAGAGTGCTTTACAAAGTTTTTGAAAATGCTTTGGTATAAAACAGTATTGAAAAGATTCAGTTGAATGAAGAAGTCTTATAAAATAGGAGTTGTTTAATAGTAAAATAGTTTGAACAAGAACAATGTAGTCAAACAAACAGCAGATCAACCATATAGCAATCAGATTCAACATTGCTCAAAAATAGACTTTCACACAGGGAAGTTGGGAATTTGGGACACATAGGGCATGTACAATGAACACATAACAGGCAGAAACATAAAGGTCTTGTAGGTTTATGGGATTAGGGGATAGCTAATGGTACCAACACAGTATGAATTCCAAAACAAACAGCTGAGAACAGAGTTAAACATAGAATCAGACAACTTAGGGTAACAAATCAGTTTTGCAAAAATAGGTGCATGCCAGAACTGAACAACAAATAGACAAGCATTCAAAAACAGAGTAGAGTCACATTGAGACAGACTACAGGGGAAGTAAACATGATGATCCTAAAAGGGATAGGACATAACTAACATGTTGGGTGAAGCAATAATGTAAACAGGTCAGTTACATGTCGAGCAGCAAAATAATAGAAAGAAACAGATCAGGAATATTGTAAACTGAAGCAGTAGGAAACACATTGGTTTGGGAGCTTGAATTTAAAATTAGAACATACCAGTAAAGAGAGTAAACACAAAGTGAAGAACATGAGTGTGCAATAATTAGCCTTGGCTTGCAGCCGGCTAATTTAGTAACAAACAAGTAACAAAGAAAGCAGAAGAGCTTTTGAGTGTATGAGAGATGTGAACTAATGTGAGTTCGTGTGTCTGAGTCTAATGAGAGTAGAAGAGAGCAATCTATATGGTAGTTTGAAATCTAGGTAAATAAAGTAAGAGTCAAAATTGTTCAGTAATTCAAGAACTCAAAATCAATTAGAGTAAAAATCAGTGCAAGTACTCCCTCAATTAAGGGAGTTAACTTCAAACGGTAAAAGACAGGTAACAAATAAGGAAGGAGATCATATATGGCTGAAATATAACTAAGGAAATAATTCTAACACAGTAAAGGTATAGAGTAAGCGGTTAAGGCTAGGTACATAACGTTCTAATTAAGGAAATAACATAAGAATCAATTAACAGTATACTCAACCACATAATAAGGCAAGAAAATAATTTAGAAGTCGGAAATCAATAAAGGGCATCAATCACAGGAAATCAGTAAAGGGTATCAATTATAGGAAATTAGGGATTCAAACAAAATAGCACTGATTAAAGGAAATTACTACAAACTTCTGGAATAAATATAGTATAGGCAGGGATAAGCAAAATCAGAAATCCTAATGAGCATAACGGGATAGAAATCAAGGAAATTTAGAACATATTCATGAGAAACTGACATGCATACAAATCAAACGAACAAATCAGTGTAGACAGACTCAGAACCCAGAACTAAGCCAAGAAATTAGGGGTTTTAACACAGTTAATCAGGTTAAAGGGAAAACCTAAATAAACCGTTTAAACATAGTAAAGATTATAGAATAACACTTAAAATTATAGGAAAAGTCGTTTTAAAAAAGGGGTTAAGAAACCCTAGTTATGGAGACGAAGAGACGTTTTGAAAAGATCAGAAAGATTCTCATGGAAAACAGTAAAATAACTCAAAATACTCTTAGATCTGTTACAGATTTAACGAGTCAAGATATAAAAATAGGGTTTTAGAGAAGAACAACCCAGAGATAGAGAGATTCCGGCTTAGAAACCATAAGTTTAGCCGAAAAATAAAACGATCTTACTTAATCGAGCCATGGCAGCCTGAGAATGGTAAGCACGGACCCAGGGGAGGGTGAATGTCCACTGGTCCCCTTGAGGACCTCAAGACAGCAAGAATCCCGGCCATAGGAGAGTCGTTAGGGCTAGGAGCGGTGGTGAGCCATCATTATTAACGACAAGGGAAAGCTAGTGTTAGAGCAGAGGGGATTTAAGAGAGACGGGTGAAGTGTGACGGCGGGTGTGTGAAGAAAATGAGGGGTTTGGGGGGGTAATGGTGTTAAGTTAATTAAGGCAAGAATAAATCCGGGACGTTGATCAAAATTGATCAACGACCAAGATTTAACAGGTGTTGGGTCGGGTAGGATTTAGGTTTGGGCTTGGGTGTCTTTTGGCCAATGTAATAAGGTGTTTGGGCTGACTATAATTTTGGCTAAAATTGAAATAGGAATAGGCCATTTGTTAAATACCCGAATTAAATTAGTCGAAATAATTTATAACATAACTGCTAATTAAAAAAAGAATTCTATGCATGAAAATAATTTAAAATTGATTATTTGGTATTTGAAAATGTAAAGGCCTAATTTCTGGTAGAAAATAGTACAAAATTATATTCATGGGCTATAATTGCAAAGTTATTGCAATTATAGTCAAAAGGTGCCAATTTTGCTATATATGGCATAATTTGGTCTTAATAGGACCATAAATTGTAAATTAAATCAAGAAATACTTTTGATTATTTGTGATGCAATTTGTAATTATTTATTGGAAATAAAATGCTGGACAAATTTATAAAAATGAAGAAAAATTATGGAAAAAACACCAATTGTTATTAATGCATGATTTTGAAGGTATATATGTAATTTTAAAAATATTATGGAAAAAATTGGGTATCAACAATGACGACGTGGCTATTGCAAGATTTATTAGTGCTAGGAGTAGAAGGGCAACTCCCAAAATGCCCACTCCTACAAGACCTACTACTAGGCTGCAAAAAAAAGGAAGCCCTTGAGTTAAATCTGAAGGAAAATAAGGAAGAAAAGAAGAGGAAGAGGTTGGTGAAGGGAGGAAAATTATTACATGAAGAGGTAGTGTCTACATCACTTGTTGTGAACGTTGATGACGAGGTGAATGAGGGACCCAGTCCCTTAATTCATAAGTCCTCTAAGAAATTGTTCCAAAATCTAGGAAAGAGTCATCTGTGAGAGTGATGGAGGTTAGAAATATTGAAGTGGGAGAGTCTGTCGAGAAAGTGGTTGAGGAGTCTGGTAAGACAGTGTTTGAGAAATCTGTGTCTGAGAAGGTGTCTGAAAATTCCGTAGAGAAAGGGAAAAGTGTGAGAAAATGAGTGAAACGGAAGGCTGGTGCCATGAGGAACCTGGTTCCTACAAGAAGGCCAAGGTGGGCGTGACCAAGAATGAAGGAAGGAAAAATCTGAGAAACCAGAAGGTTTTGTGGGGCATAACATTTGCCCCTGATATTCTTGACATGACATGAATGCGCCAACTGGTTGATATCTGTGAATTTCAACAATGGACACATTTGTTCACTCATGAGAGTCCTGAGGTGTATGAGGCATAGGTGTGAAATTTCTATACCGATTTTTTCATAGTTGAGGATGACAACATCTGCATGAAGGTGAATGGAATTGATTTTGTGATGGATGAGGCTGTGTTGGGAACCATTTTGGGAGTGCCTATTGACAGAATATCCTCCATTGAGGGGACTTGTTCTTCAAACTTCAGAAATACCATTTTGAAGGATGATCCAGTACAACAGGGGGAACGGGTACACAAGAAGGCCCTCCTTCCAGTGTACCAATTTTTATTTGAGATGGTGAACAAGGTTTTGCTACCTCGTGCAAAAAGGCGTTCCATTACGTCATGAGCAGACATGTTCCTCATGGAAGCACTAGATGCATACTCCACTATCAATCTGCCGGGTATCATGATTGAGCACATGAAGAAAGTGGAAAATTTCAAGGATGGTAATGATGAGCTGCCCTATGGGGTTTTACTCACCAAAGAATTTGATTTCTTCAAAGTCCCTTTGGGAAAGGCTATTATGGGTATTCGCAAGCAGACCTTCTCCAAGACCACCTTAGAAGAGTGTGAGTGCATCGATAAGAAAGGAGGGGTTGGCAGGAATTCCACTATCTCTCAACTAATTGAAGCTCAAAATATTGCCAATGAAGAGATAAGGAAGCTGAAGGCAAGAAATGTTATCCTTAAGGGACAACTTAATCAGGCCTAGGAGGCACCTGGTTCCAGCAGCACACAAGGCGCAGAGGTTGCCCGTCTGACCAAAGAGAATGCTAATCTCGGGAAACAGGTGGAGGGCCTGAAGGATAGGTTACTCAATGAGAAAGAGTCCACAAATTCTCGAATGGATATCCTCCTAAGAATTATCGCCTCTTCATCTCTGCCTCCCCCTTCCAGTGCTCCTTAAAATCGTTCTGTTCCTAGTGTCAAGTTCAATTTGTCTGTCTTGTCCTCTATTTTGGTCTCCTTTGTTTGGATATGTTTAGTGGCTGGTTTTTTTATTTTTTGTTTTATTTTGTGGATGATTATGTAACAATAATGGTGCTCCCTATTTATTTCAAAGTTAATGAATCTCCCGTTCTTTTGCTATGCATGCTTCGCTCTTCTGCTCTGTTTCTAGTCATATTGTGTGCACACATATGGCATGAGTTAATCATGCTAGACTTCATTTTTGCTTATTGTTTATGTCTAATCTTTTTATGATGCCAAAAGAGAAAAATTGATTGAGGGGGAACCAGAGGGGGAAATTGATTAAGGGGGACCATAGGGGGAAATTGGTTAAGGGGGAACCAAAAGGGGAACAGGCTCAGGGGGAATTTCAATTACAAGTTTGTTATCATCAAAAAGGGAAAAATTAATAAGTTATGTGTCCTGTTATGTTTTGATGATCAAACAAATTTAATGTTAAGAACCAGATGGGGAACCTGCTCCGCATCCTCAAAGTGCTCAAGATCAACAAATCTCGAGTCTCGGACATGTTCCAACACTCAGAGTCAAAGAAACAACAGAGGGAACAGATGGACATCAATTCCCTTGCTGACTGTACCGATCAATCCCCAAAGCTGTAATGTCGTTGCAACTGTTTCTCTGCACACGCGCACCAATGCAAACAGTGTAACAGTCACTTTAGGGGGAATGCCCTCGTATCAAACATGCTTACATCATTCTTTTGATGTCACTTATGTAATATTAACATGAAGCAAAGGCAAAACATCACACTTGCACATTCCATAATTCATCAAGCTTTCTTTCAAGTGTGTTGCCAACTGCAAGTGACATTCAGGGCTTCAAGAATAAAGAACATCATAACGAAGGGCCAGTTTCCTACATTGAGTTATTACATGTCCTTAGTTATGTTGTACTTTTGTTAAAGTGATTTACATGTAATTCCTACTTAGCTTAGCTAGAAGCATTGTGTAGGAAACATTTTGTAAAATCATAAACCTTGTGTTTGTGTCTTGGTTAGAGTTAGTCGAGTTGTAAGCTTTGTGATAGAGTTATTACAAAGGGGCATGCAATAGAGTTATTACAAGTTAGTGAGAGATTAAGAGGTTAATTCCTAGGTTACAATATTTTGTAATATGAAGTTTGCTCAGTAGTGAAATTGAAATCCTACGAGTTTAGATCGTGGTTTTTAATCCCGCGAGCTGAAATTTTTTTACTTAAAACTATATTACGTCATTTATTTACTGTTGTGTATATGTGTTCTGTAAAAATTAATAAAGAACCTAATTCTCTATATAATTTGGTAAACCCTTAGTTTCTATCAATAATGTAATGCCTACAACAACATAAAGAGAACTTCGAATATTTGAATAGAAAAGCTATATAGGACGGTAAAACACCATTTGTAATTTCAAAGAAAGATCACATCTGAGATTAAAATATATGTAAAAGTTATCACAAAATTTTTGACTTTTCAAATAATGTTATCAATTACACTACTATCATACACCTTCAAATCAAAGCTTTTAACCGTGTCTCGGATTCATCGGCTTGCAGGCCAAGTTTGAATGGAAAAAAAGAAATTATTTTTTAATTTTAACATTTTCAAGTTATTACGTCAAAAAACTAACGAAAAACACCAAAGCTTAATTCAATGAAACCAAGTTTCGCCCTTACTCTTCTCAGCGCCCTTTTCGTTTCCGTCACTTTAGTCATTCCCTCCGCTGCTAAACACCGCCATGTCATCAATTTCCGATCACCGAATCTTTTTCCGGAGTCATTCGCTTGGGATCCCAAATCACACAACTTCATCATCGGCGGTACACGTCATCAGAAACTCCTCTCCATTTCCGACGACGGCTTAAACGAAACCCTAATCTCCGACGCCGATTTACCAGCAAATTCCTCGTTCCTCGGCCTCGCTGTCGACCGCCGTAACAACCGCCTCCTTGCTTGCATTCACCGTATACCTACCCCCACTTCACCTTCCCCGTTCAACGCACTCGCCGCCTACGACCTCAAATCTCGTCGCCGCATTTTCCTCACCCCGCTCCTAGACAATGACGATCAAAATCCTATCGCCACCGTAACAGAGTCAATCAGCCCCGCCGCCGCGAATGACGTCGCCGTTGATTCCTCCGGAAACGCTTACGTCACCAATTCTGACGGCGATTTCATCTGGAAAGTGAATTTCGCCGGCGAAGCTTCGATTTTGTCGAGATCGGAGGTCTTCAAATCTCATCCCGTGGAGGTGACCGCAGAGTATCACAAATGTGGACTGAACGGCATCGTTTTAACATCTAATGGGTATTTACTTGTGGTCCAATCAAATACGGGGAAAATGTACAAAGTCAACGTTGATGACGGGACGGCAAAGACCGTTAATTTGGACAAAGATTTAACGGCGGCTGATGGAATGGCCGTTAGAAGTGACGGCGTTGTGGTAGTGGTGAGTCAGCACAAGCTTTATTATGTGAAGAGCGAGGATAATTGGGGTGAGGGAGTAGTATTTGACGAAATTGCCCTTGACGCGGAGGGGTTTGCATCTTCTGTTACAATTGGGAAGAGGAATAGGGTGTATGTGTTATATGGGCATATTATGGAGGGTATAATGGGAAATACGGATAGAGAAGAGTTTAGTATAGTGGAAATGGAGGAAGAGAATAAAGAGGATAATATTTGGTTGTTTGTATTGGTGGGATTTGGGTTAGTTTATTTCTTGTTTTGGAGATTCCAAATGCGTCGACTTGTCCAAAACATGGATAAAAGAATAGCTTAGGTTTTAATTTCCTTTTCCTTTTTTTTTTCCCTGTCTCATGTATTTGTTTTGGTAATATATTTTGATAAATGACAAGTATTATTTTCCTCTTCTGTTTCCTCCGTAAGAAATAGATAATATATCTTGTTGTATTCCATTTTGTCAAAGGCGCACCACTATGCAAGTTTCATAATGGAGCACTTAAAAGGTTAAGAAATGGTTCAACGAAATTATTATGCAAAGAAATAATCACGAATAGGCATAAATTTGATATTTCCATCGAAAATTAGGCTCTCTCAATCTTTGTTGATGCTCAACTTGGGTCATTTTGGGCAAGCTTTAGTTGAAAAACTAACTTAAATAGCCGCTTATTCATTCACTTAAACAAAAAGAAAGCCGCTAAATATACATATATATATGCCACAATTTAGATCGACTTGACCGTACGCCATCAGATCTTTAATTTGATGGCCATGTTTTGCAAAAAACGAGCATTATATCATCATATCATATTATTATATTATAAGTATGAAAATTTTTAGAGCCTGTTTGAACATAAGAACTTTTTCACTTTTTTCGAATTTTTTTTACTTTTGCTTTTCCAAAATAAATGTTTGGCCATAAAATTTTCAATTTTCAAATTGAAGATGAATTTTGGAATTTTTTGAAAATTTGAAAAATTTCTAAAAAACTATTTTTCAAAATTTTAACTCAGATCACTTACAAATATTTAAAAACAGCCTAAAATTATATTCATGTTCAAACACAACTCTAATTTCAAAATATCCTTCAAAATAGAATGTCCAGATTACCATCTACCTAAAACCAATATTACTTTACAGTTTTATTTGAAATACTGCTATGTGAACTTGTGAATTGAAAAATAAAGTTGGTCATTTATTTGTGATCCTATTAAATGGTAAATTATAGATACAATTAGCATGTGAATTGAAAACTCAAGCTGAACATTTAATTGACATCCCATTAAATGGTAATTCTACAATTGCTATGTGGAATTGTGAACAGATAAACTAAAAAACGAAATTGTCCATTTAATTTGATCCTTATAAATGGTAAGGTATAAATATTGAACATGTGAATTGAAAATCAGTTTTTAGCACAACCAAAGCACTTTCACGTATTGGGAACGAAAAAAAAAAGTCTGACATTTAATTGGCATCCTATCAAACGGTACCTTTTCTTAAAACATAATACTATGCATTATTTTTCATTTACAATTTGTTTCATTTTTAGAAATTCCCAAAAAAAATCACTACATTAACGTGGGAACAATCCTGATGGGTTTATAGTACCTTGACTTTATATTTTAATGATCTAACAAACTTATTGTCAAGAACCAGATAAGAAACCTAATACACACTTGGTACACAACTCAAACATCGGACTCAAGCTAATGAGAGTTGCTATGACTTCAGAAGATAATGAATCAACTTAGGGACCTGATCCCCTCGGGTTTCCCTGGCAACAGTACGAAGTCAACTCCCCACAGTTGGAAATTGACTGCCTGCACTGTACACACAAACAGTACTGCACAGTGCAGCAGTCACTTCCATTGGGAAGAACCTTGTACCAACCAAGTGATTACATCATTCAACTGATGTCATCCAAGTTCTATTAACATCAACATTACAACAAAACACCACTTGAACACTTGAGAATTCACTCAAGCACTCCAAGCATCTGATAATCCAGCATTCAATTCTCAAGTGCATTAAGAACAAAGTACAATACTGCACGGACCAGATCCTACAACAAGTCTTTGTATGTCCTTAGTTGAGTTGTAACTTTGTAATTGTTCTTCATTTAATTCCTACTTTGCTTATCTAGAAGCACTAATTAGGAACTCTTTGTAAACCATAAACCTTAGTGTTTGTGTCGTGACTAGAGTTAGTCATGAGTTGAAGTCTTTGTAATAGGTGTATTGCAAAATGACTTGTAATACGTGTATTACAAGTTAGTGAGGCATTAAGAGTTTAATTCCTAAGTTGCATAGGTTGTAATCTAAAAGTTTGCTCATAGTGAAGTTGAAATCCTACCAGTGTAGGTCGTGGTTTTTTGATCCCCTTGAGCAGGGATTTTTCCACGTAAAATCCCTTGTGTCATTTACTTACTGTTGTATTAGCTTATTCTGTGAAAACTGTCATAGGACTTGGTCTCTATATAGTTTGGTGGACTCATATATTCTATCAATTGGTATCAGAGCAGATTCTTTCTATCAGGTTAACTCCTAAAAAGGATCCTCATGGCTGCTCCACCAAACTCCGAAGAAGGTCAATCTACTTACAGACCACTTAGGTTCAACGACCAATATTATGGGTGGTGGAAGACAAGGATGCATGACTTCATCATGGCTGAAGATTCCGAGCTATGGGATGTCATATGTGACGGTCCTTTTGTTCCTACAAAAAAGGTCGGAGACCAGCTGTGACAGTACTTAAGACGAGGAAGGAGTTCAATGATGCTGACAGGAAAGCTATGGAGAAATATTTTTGTGCCAAGAAAATTTTGGTGTATGGTATAAGTCCTGATGAATACAACAAGATTTCAGCTTGTCAATCTGCAAAAGAGATATGGAAAGCTTTACAAACAACACACAAAGGAACTACTCAAGTGAAACAATCTAAGATTGACATACTCACCACTGAGTATGAGCTCTTCAAAATAAAGGATGATGAATCTATTCAAGATATGCACACTCGATTCACCTCCATCATAAATGAGCTACACTCTCTTGGTGAAATCATACCAAGGAACAAACTCGTGAGGAAGTTTCTCAGTGTTCTACCCAGCTCCTGGGAGAGTAAGGTGATCGCTATTACTGAAGCAAAGGATTTGCAGGCGCTGACTGTAGATGAGCTGATTGGAAATCTGAATACCTATGAAATAAAGAAGAAGAAGAAGAAGGACAGTGAGAAAAGAGAACCAAAAAAGGAAAAGAACCTGGTACTCAAATCAGAAAGCAATGACTCGAGTGGTGAGGATAGTGACATGTCTTACCTAACCAGAAGGTTTCAGAAAATGGTTCGAAGGAATGGAGGTATACCAAAGAGGGGTAGTTCTAGCAAGCCAAAGAATTATGACCTCTATCATAAGTGTGGAAAACCAGGGCATTTCTTCAAGGATTGCCCTCTCCTGAAGCAAGAACATTTCAAACACAACTCTGACAAAACAGCCAAGAGGAACCCGGTTCTTGATAAACTCTTCAAAAGAAAGAACGCCGCTGAAATGTTGTGAAGCAAGCTCTTGCAGCATGGGGAGATTCTTCTAGTGAGTCTGAAGAAGAAAACGATGCAGGTGACAGTTCTATGATGGTAGTTGAAAGTGAAGCAAATGAGTATGATTCAATATTTGCTTTGATGGATCAATCAGACGATGATGACAATGATGAGGTAAACTTTCGGGATGTTCAGAGAAATCTGAAATCCTACTCTCCTAAAAAACTCATGTCATTAGCTAATGTGTTAATTGATGCCTACCATAGTCTTTTAAATGATAAGGATGCCTTAACTATGGAGTTAGGAGATGCTGATAAAACTAGAGATGACTTGGTAGTTTGTGTTGTTGATTTGAAGGAAACAATAGATAATCTGAAAAATGAAAAGGAGGTTCTAACTAAGAAATGCTAGTGTAGAACACGAAAGAGATGATTTGATGGTGGTAGTGGTTGACTTAAAAGAAACCATTGAAAATTTTAGTAAAGAAAAAGATGTCTTAGTGGAGAAAGTTGCTGCTATTGAGCAAGAAAGAGATGACCTCTTAGTGGTGATTGTAGATTTAAAGGAATCAATAGAGGAACTTAAGGTTGAATGTAGGCCTGGAACCTTGTAAAAGGGAAATAAGTTGCGAGTGAGGCACACATTAAGCTTGTAAATGAGTTGAATATGGTGAAAACTAGCTTATGTGCATAACTTGAGAAAAATAGACAGCTTCAGGAAGATTTAGAAAGAGTGAAAAGTGATTTAGAAAAGTCTCTTAAGTGGACCCGGTCCTTTGATGTTGTTAGTGCCATGTACATTAACAATAGTGGAAACAGGCAGGGAATAGGGTTTCAAAAGGAGAGAAATCCTTATAATCCTCATAGCAAGTATGTTACCCTACCCGATAATTGGTTGTGTACCCACTATGGCAACAATGGGAATTTCAAAGAAAATTACAAAGCCAGGGGTTCAGTCTCTTCAGAAAAATAAGGTTTTTGCTGAAAGAATAACTACTGAAATAGGACCTGGTGCCACTCATAAAAAGTGCATGTTACCTGCATAGTCTAGAAGAGCACTTATTCATCCCCTTCCTAATTATAAGGGACTCAAACTTATTTGGGTTCCTAAATCTAACCCTTGATTTCCTTGTGCAGGGAACAATGAAAGGAAGCAGTCAACAATGGTACATGGATAGCGGATGCTCAAAGAACATGACTGGGAATACCATGGACTTTCTTTCACTAAAAGACCTGTAAGGAGGGAGTGTATCCTTTGGAAACGGGCAAAAGGGGTACATTCTTGGTGTTGGAAAATTTGGAAAATCACTCACTCACTCAATTGAGAACGTGTACTATGTCAATGGTCTTAAGTACAGTCTCTTGAGTGTTTCTCAAATATGTGATAAAGGAAACAAGGTGGAGTTCTTGTCAAAGATATGCACAGTTACAAATCTCGTAATTGGTGAAGTGGTACTTGTGGCCAAAAGATACAAGAATATCTACGTTGCTGATTTCGAGTCCTAAAACAAAGTGGTGATCTGAGCTGCTTGAAAGCAGTTGATGATGATGTTGAACTGTGGCACAGAAGATTGGGGCATGCAAGCTTCTCTCTACTAAATAAGCCGGTCCAGAAGGACCTGGTTCGTGGTCTGCCCAAGTCAAAGTTCAAAGAAACAAAGTGTGTGATGCCTACGCTAGAGGAAAGCATGTAAAGTCTTCATTTAAACCCAAGAAGGATGTTAGCACCTCAAAAGCACTTGATCTCCTTCATATAGATCTATGTGGCCCTATGAGAGTGCCAAACAGGGGAGGAAAAAGATACATCTTTGTGATAGTAGACGACTACTCCAGATTCACTTGGACTCTATTCCTCAGAACCAAAGATGAGACCTTTGAAGTTTTGTAGCCTTTGTGAAGAAGATTCAAGTGAAAATGGAATCCAGTGTAGCATGCATTAGATCAGATCATGGAATAGAATTCGACAATGCTAAGTTTGATGAGTTATTCAATGAGAATGGAATCACCCACAACTTCTCACCTCCAAGAACTCCACAGCAAAATGGAGTTGTGGAAAGAAAGAACCGAACTCTTGAAGATATGCCAAGGATAATGCGAATCGACAGTGGGATTGCTAAAAACTTCTGGGAAGAAGCTATCAACACTGTCTGCTACTTAGTGAACAGGTGCATGATCAGGCTTCTCTTGAACAAAACTCCTTATGAGCTGCTGAATGAAAGGAAGCGTAAGCTGACTAGCTTAAGAATGTTTGGGTGCAAATGTTATGTACTCAACAATGGAAAGGATCAGCTTGGAAAATTTGATGCCAAGAGTGATGAAGGAATTTTTCTGGGGTATTCTTCTCAAAGTAAAGCCTACAAGGTATACAACAAGCGGACTCAGTGTGTTGAGGAGAGTGTTCATGTAATCTTTGATGAGTCCTATCTCTCCTGTGAGAAGATCAAGAAGGATGATCAAGATGTAGAGCCTCTGCTGGTTCCAGGAGAGGTCATTGATATGGCAAATAGAAAGGCAAACATGATGAGTCAGGTGAAGGAGACAGGTGAAGACAATGCAATCACTTCCTCATCAGCTGGAGAGGAACCATGTACTACAATCACAACCACGAAAGCTGAAGAAAGAGTGGTTGATGCAGTTCAAAGAACTCCACAAGTAGCAGAAAGAAGGATACAAGAGAATCAGTCAGGCTTGCCTATATCCTATACAAATGAAATTCAAGTGCCCAACTGGAAACACAAAAGCTCTCATCCTATCAACAATATAATCACTCCTCTGGATTCAGGAGTCCAAACCAGATCAAAAGCTAGGAATTCACTTTCCTTCTCAGCATTTCTCTCCCAAATAGAGCCCAAAAATATTGAAGAAGCCTTAAAAGATGCAGACTGGATCACAGCCATACAAGATGAGCTGCATCAATTTGAAAGGAACAAAGTATGGCACCTTGTACCTAGACCCTCAGATCGAACCATCATAGGGACCAGGTGGGTATTCAGGAACAAGCTTGATGAACATGGAAACACTACAAGGAACAAGGCAAGGCTAGTGGTCCAAGGCTACAATCAGGAGGAAAGGAATTGATTATGATGAGACTTTTGCTCTGGTTGCTCATATGGAAGCTATCAGAATCCTCACTGCATTTGCATCGCATATGGAATTCACTTTGTACCAAATGGATGTCAAAAGTGCATTTCTGAATGGTTTCCTCAAGGAAGAAGTCTAGGTAAAGCAACCTCCAGGATTTGAATGCCATGAACATCCTGAATATGTGTCCAAATTGGACAAGGCACTGTATGGGTTGAAGCAGGCTCCTCGAGCTTGGTATGAGAGGTTGTCAAAGTTCCTCTTAGAAAATGGTTTTGCAAGAGGAAAAATTGACAACATTTTGTTTCTGAAGAAACGAGAGAGGAACCTGCTCATTGTTCAGGTATATGTTGATGATATCATTTTTGGGGAAATCGTTGATTCACTATGTGAGGAATTTGTAAAACTCATGGGAAGTGAGTTTAAGATGAGCATGATGGGTGAGTTGAATTTCTTCTTGGGTCTTCAAGTAAAGCAGTCCACAAAGGGAACATTTATTAGTCAGCAGAAGTATATCAAGGAGCTTCTGAAGAGGTTTGACATGGAATCATCAAAAGTGATTAACACTCCCATTGCCACTGCCCTCAACTAGATATGGATGAATCTGGCTCTCCTGTGAATCAAACAGTGTATAGAGGCATCATTAGATCTCTCCTCTATCTTACTACAAGCAGGACATATATTGCATTCAGTGTGGGACTATGTGTAAGGTTTCAGTCAAACCCCAAGGAATCTTATATGAAGGCTGCCAAAAGAATCCTGAGATATCTTAAGGGAACATAAGACCTGGTTCTGTACTACCCTTCAGGTGAAAATTTTAATCTTATTGGGTATGTTGATGCTGATTATGCAGGTTATCTTGTGGACAGGAAAAGCACATCTGGAATGACTCACTTCTTGGGTTATGTCTTATCTCATGGGGCACAAGAAAGCAAAATTCAGTAGCTCTTTCAACAACTGAAGCAGAATATATTGCAGCAGCCTCCTGCTGTGCTCATCTTCTATGAATCAAGCAGCAGCTGGAAGATTTTAGAGTATCCATTAATTGTGTACCTCTATTGTGTGATAACACAAGTGCACTCAATATGGTGAAAAATCCAGTCCAGCATAAGAGAACCAAGCACATTGATGTGAGACATCATTTTCTCAGAGACAATGTAGAAAAGGGGCTTATATGTATGAACTTTTGCAGCACATAAGATCAAATTGCAGACATCTTCACCAAAGCTCTAAGCAGAGAACACTTTGAGAGAAACAGGCTGGCACTGGGATAATAAAGCTTAATTGAGAACCTGATTCCTACCATATGGCTATGAAAGTCACATATAGGTAAAATTAGATAAGGTGTTTTCTGGCCAAGTCTAACTCACTTCTATACCGTTACAGGTAGACACGTATGATGATTATAGAAGTTGTTGAGGCAATGCATGAACGGTAAAAGAAGATTGAGCATTTTTTGAAAAACTGGGCAGGAACCTGGTTCTTGTGCCACAGGTTAGTAGTCTTTTTCTTTTCTCATACATATCTCAAAAGAAACAAAAAAAATAATGCCACATCATCGACCTTTTTAGATCATGTATGTCACGTCTTTTCATTCAAATCCTTTCACTTCCCTCTGAAATGTTGCATCTTCCCACACATCTGCTTCCGTTTCAGAACCCGTTTCTCTTTCCTTCATAATTTCCATTCACCTCATTATAACCATCTCACTCCCAAAACTTGAACCACCATCTCTGTTTTCCTCAGTCTCTCTAAAAATTTCAAGCAAAATCTTCTACCACGGTTAAGGATCAGACAATCCCTCCTACCACTGAGGAGCAAAACCTCGAGTCTTCTCCAGTAGAAACCCCACCAGTCATACCTTCATCCACCACTATTCCAATAGAAAAACCTAAGCCGGTTTCTCTTTCACCTTCCACCTCTCTCTCTACTCCCTCTGACTCTACTCCTCCTATAAGTGTTGAGAACTCACATAACCCTAATAATGAAAGCATCTCCCCATTGTTTCCTGAGACACTCAAAGAACAGAGTAAAGAAGATATTCTAGTTCAAGAAGAAAATAGTGAGTCTCCATCGGCAGAAAAAGCTTCATCGATCAATCCTGAAAGTGCTAAGGTTTCTAAGGAAAGCTCTGATCAGTCTACAGGTACTCTTTTCTCTTCTGTTGTTGCTCATATAGAACCTCAAGAGAGGGACGCCATAGAAAATATGTATGCTATTGTTGCTGAGGGGATTATTAGTGCTGAAAGTTCTGGTATGCCTGAGTTTAAGGGGGAAGAGACTCAGCCCTTAGTAGGAGAAGGAACAATGGTTCTTTTTGAACCGTCGGCACCGGAAGAGGCTAATGGGACCCCTCTTGATGAACTTGACCCCTCTCCTAAGAAAACAGGTCAAGAATAATCTTCCCAGGTTAGTTTCGACCCTTCTCCTTCTCCTCACTTTGATGTTGAGCCCTTGGAAGTAGTGGCACCTGTTATGAGGTCCAGTGATGAAGAAGATGAGGATGATGTTGATCTGAGTGCGTTCTTTAAAGTACGGAGGCCATTAGCAACTCCTAAGCCCCCTCCTAAGCGACCTACCACAAGGTTGCAGAAAAAGGAGGCTCTTGAGTCTGCTCTCAAGAAGAGTAAGAGAAGTAACATGAAGAATAAGAAAAGGCTAGTGAAGAAGGGTGAAGTTGTTTGTGATAAGAATATCCCAGTCGTGGAAATTGATAAGGAAGATCAAGAGGAACCAAGTTCCTTGATCACGAAGTCTCAAAAAAAGAAGCAATCTACTGAGAGTACTTCAAAGGAGGTTGTTCGAACACCTAGTGAAAAGTCAGTGAAGGATAGTGGCAAGCTGAAGGAAGTGGTAGTAGAAGAGTCTGTGTTTGATAAGGATGTGCAAGTGAAGTCTAGTGGGAAAGTTAAGTCCAGTGGAAAGTCTGTGAAAAGGAAATTGGAGGATGTTAAAAAACCCGGTTCTGTGAAGAAGGCAAGAAGTGGAAGTATATCTGGCAAGGAAAGGTTAAGGTATTAGAAAGTGTTGTGGGGTCGTACTTTTGACCCTGAGATATTTGAGATGGCTGGAATGCATAAGTGCTTGAGATGGTTGAGTTTCAACAGTGGGTACACCTATTTAAGGTGGATGTGCCCAAAGTATATGAGTAAGAGGTTCAAAGTTTCTATGCAGACCTCTTTACTGTTACATCTGAGCACATTTGCGCAGTGGTGAATGGCATAGACATTGTTATGGACTCTACTATGTTAGGAGACATACTAAATGTTCCTACTGAAGGGCTGTCTTCTGTTCGAGATGCATGTAGTTCAAACTTTAGGAATGCTATTGTCAAGGAGAGAGCTGTACAACAAGGGGACAAGTGCATAAGAAGGCCTTGCTTCCTGTATACCAGTTGCTCTTTGAGTTGGTGAACAAGGTTTTGCTTCCTCGTGCTGAGAGGAGATCCATCACCTCTAAGGTTGATCTGTTTCTGATGGAAGCACTAGATGGGTTCAAAAATGTTAATCTGCTAGCTATAATGATTGAACACATGAAAAAAGTGGCAGAATTCAAGGATGGCAACCATGGTCTCTCCTATGGATTTCTCCTTATGCGTGTCTTCAAATTCTTTAAAGTGCCTTTGGGACAGCCTAATATGGGGACCAATAAGAAGACCTTCTCTAAGACTACACTAGAGGAGTGTGAGTGTATCGACAAAAGTGGAGGGGTAGGTAGCACTTCAATGATCTCCTAGCTTATAAATGCTCAAAACAATGCTACTGAAGAGATCAGAAAGTTGACGGCAAGGAATGCCATATTAGAGACTCAGCTCAGTCAGGCCTAAGAGGCACCAGGGTCTTCCAGTTCTTCAAATGTAGAGGTTGCTCGTCTGACTAAGGAGAATGCTGATCTCAGGCAACAAGTTGAGAACCTGAGAGAGAAACTGCTCGCTGAGCAAATGTATGCCAATGCTCGAATAGATCTCTTTCTCAACACTCTTGTTGCCTCTTCCGAGCTCTCTTCCTCTAGTGTTCCCTAGGCTAATCCTTCAGTGACCAGTGTCTCGGTTTATCTCTCTTGACAGTGTTTTGATGATGTTGTGGTGGTTGTTTTTCTTTTTCTTTTTTGGTTTGTGGATGGAAATCACAAGTACTGCTCCCGTGTAGACAGTCCAAATTTGTTTTCGTTGTTTAAATGAAAACTCTCCTTCTTTTGCTGCAAATGTTTCTGTTTTTCTGCTTCTCTTTTCTATCATGTTTGTGTGCACACAAGTGGCATGAGTTAACTAAGCTAGACTTCTTTAAGATATTTGCTTGTTTGGGTGTTTTTAATGATGCCAAAAAGGGGAAGATAAATTGAAGGGATAAATTGAAGGAATTAGGAAGAAACGGTGGATTGATTAAGGGGGAAGCACAAAGTCAGGGGAACTTGTGAAGTTCCTGTTACTTTATATGGGTTTTATCGCTCTGTATAGGATTATCAATTTATAAGTTTGTCATCAACAAAAAGGGGGAAATTGATGGGTTTATAGTACCTTAACTTTTTGTTTTGATGATCTAACAAACTTATTGTCAAGAACCAATAAGAAACCTGATTCACACTTGGTACACAACTCAAACATCGGACTCAAGCTAATGAGAGTTGCTATGACTTCAGAAGATAAAGAATCAGATTAGGGATCTGATCCCCTCGGGTTCCCCTGAAAACAGTACGAAGTCTACTCTCCACAGTTGGAAAGTGACTGCCTGCACTGTATACGCAAACAGTACTGCACAGTACATCAGTCACTTCTATTGGGAAGGACCTTGTACCAACCAAGTGATTACATCATTCAACTGATGTCATCCAAGTTGTATTATCATCAACATTACAACAATACATCACTTGAACACTTGAGAATTCACTCAAGCACTCCAAGCATCTGATAATCAAGCATTCAATTCTCAAGTGTATCAAGAACAAAGTACAACACTGCTACAGACCAATTCCTACAACAAGTCTTTATATGTCCTTAGTTGAGTTGTAACTTTGTAATTGTTCTTCATTGTAGTTCCTACTTTGCTTATCTAGAAGCATTAATTAGGAACTATTTGTAAACCATAAACCTTAGTGTTTGTGTTGTGACTAGAGTTAGTCATGAGTTGAAGTCTTTGTAATAGGTGTATTGCAAAGTGGCTCGTAATAGGTGTATTAGAAGTTAGTGAGGGATTAAGAGTTTAATTCCTAGGTTGCATAGGTTGTAATCTAAAAGTTTGCTCATAGTGAAGTTGAAATCCTATCAGTGCAGGTCGTGGTTTTTTTATCCCCTTGAACAGAGATTTTTCCACGTAAAATTTCTTGTGTCATTTAATTATTATTGTATTATCTTATTCTGTAAAAGCTGTCATAGGAACCGGTCTCTATATAGTTTGATGGATTCATATATTCTATCAAATCCCTAGTCCATTATAATAGGAATCCTACCTAAAAACTCACTCCTTTTACCCCCAAAATCGTGGCTTCCTTAATTATTTATTCCCTAAATTTTCTTATTCGTCTTATGCTCTATTCTTTTTTCTTTTTCCCTTATATGTTTCTACTATAATAACTCTATCAAACTGTAAATGATTAATAATAATTTTCTGAAAGCAGATTTGTTTTTTTTCATCTTTCAGGGTAGTAAATATAATGCAGGCTGTCGTCACATTTCAGTTTTTTTTCCTTTGATCTTCTAAGATAATAGAAATACTTTTGCAATCCTTCTATATTTTTTTTGTTATTTCACCCTATAAAAGTGCACAAAAAATAATCAACCACTATATCCCTTGCAAAATAAGGGCATCACGTCGGCTTTTTTTTTTTTTTTTTTGTGAACAAGATACCGAAAAAGTATAGCAAGAGATTTTGGAAGAAGTAAGACCCTTACAACATTTTGCTTTTTCTTTACCTACAGTCTTTTTAATTTTGCTTGTTGCCCTTATATTGACTACTACAAATATTTAATATTAATTGAATAGGGTCTTTAATAACACAATTAGGTTCTGAGTTACAGTAAAATGCTTTATATCATTAGTGTTCTTGATCAAATCTGCAGATGGCTGGTTTATTTACTTTTGCACCCCTCTTTCTGTGAGGAAATTGTCTCTTTAATTTCATGATGTAGAAGTGATATTTTATACGTTCATTTTTTTGTGGTTCTTCTGCATCAGAAGGATGCATCTACAATCTCGTCTATTTTCATGTCTCTGTTATTCTTTCTTTAGTTGGACTTGTATTTTTATATTCCTCATCACGCATACATATTGTAATATTATTTATTCTCATTGTTTTGTTTATAAAGCTCTTTCTTAATTATTAGAAGTTAAATTTGAAAACTACAAGACATATTATTTTTTCATATCTAATAGAGTGTTAAAATTTTCATGAAGTACTAAAATAAAAGACTGCCAATATATTGCACATGATCATGCTATGTTTCATAATACAGTTATATTTATACAATTCAATTAATATTTTTCTTTTGCCAAATTCATAGATAAAAGGACTCATACTTTTAAAATAGACAAAAGGTAAATGTATGTGGAATTAGGCTTTATATGCATCAATTAAATATTTTAACAACTATTATCTCTATAAAAAATAATTCTACTTCCGTGTAGGTGTATATCATGATATCGACAATGATCTACTAGTCACAAATGTTGGTCGAATTTCTGTACAACTTCTACAAAATACTACTTTTATTCGACAATAACTTCTTGATATGTATGTGACTGTAAAAGGAAAAAGGATACAATTTCTAAAGAAGGAAAAAACTTTTAGATGTGAAACATGTGCAAACACATCCGATGTTGCTCAAATTCACATATAAATTATGTGTGGTTGGTATACATAAAAAAAAAGAATTACCGTCAAAATGCTCAGATAAATTATAAGAATTGCATAATTAAAGTCGAATATTTCTTCTCGATTCATTTAAAAGCAATTTTCCCATATGATTGTGATTTGCGATGACAATAAATATCAGTGGAATAGTGATGGGTTAGTATTCTGTTTTGATGATATAACAAACTTTTATGTAAAGAACCAGATAAAGGACATGATGCATAACCAGCACAATCAGTCAGCATGAACTCAAGAAATCTGGGCAGTGTACATCTAAACTCAAAGGGAACAGTTCAGGGACCTGATCCCTTAACATTTTCACTGACGGAAGTACATTTCAACTCTACAGCTAGAAAGCTGTGACAGAAAAGTGACTGCCTGCAACTGTACACGCTACAATGCAGTAACAGTGCAGCAGTCACTTCCCATTGGTTGAAGATTGTACCAACTAAGCATGGGCATCCTTCTAGGGATGTCCTAGGGATATAATATCTTGTTTGAAGATAAACAAGATATTCACTTGAGCATTTACTAACATTCTTCATAGCATTGAAGATTTGCTCCAGCATTGAAGACTCAAGTGTGTCAAGAACAAGAAGACAACTCCACTAAGATGGACCAGTTTCACTACATGTTGTTAGATGTCCTTAGTTGAGTTGTAATCTTGTATGTTGCTTTCTATTGTATCCTATTTGCTTTCTTAGAAGCCTTGTATTAGGAATCCTAAAACCATAAACCATCAGTGTTTGTGTTGTGACTAAGTGCAATCATAAGTTAAAGTCTTTGTCACTAGTGAGTAACAAAGTGTCTTGTAATAAGTGTATTACAAGTTAGTGAGTCAAAATCTTTGTAAGAAAGTCATTACAAAGTGGCTTGTAATAGTTGAGATTACAAGTTAGTGAAGTTGAAATCCTACCAGTGTAGGTCGTGTTTTTTGTCCCTTTAAGTTGAGATTTTTCCACGTAAAAATCTTGTGCCTCTTTTACTTACTGTCTCTATCGATAACTTTAAGGGAACTGGTAAAGGACCAGGTCTTTTTACAGTTTGTGGAGTCCCAGAAACTATCAATTGGTATCAGAGCAGGTTCTTTCTAAAAGGTTAACACCTAGAAAGGATCTCTAATGTCTGCTCCACCCAACTTTGAAGAAGGACAATCAACATATCGACCTCCTAGATTCAATGGTCAATATTACGAGTGGTGGAAAACTCGTATGCATGACTTTATAATGGCTGAAGATCCCGAACTGTGGGATGTCATTTGTGACGGTCCACATGTTCCTATGAAGAAGGTTGGAGAAGATGGGATATTGTTGCCTTAGACAAGGAAAGAATACAGTGAAGTTGATAGGAAGGTTGTGGAGAAGAACTTCTGTGCCAAGAAAATCTTGGTATGTGGTATAGGACCTGATGAGTACAACAGAATCTCAGCCTGCCAATCAGCAAAGGAGATATGGGAATCTTTGCAAACTGCTCAGAAGGAACAACTCAGGTCAAGCAGTCCAAGATTGACATGCTCACAACTGAGTACGAGCTGTTCCGAATGAAGGATGATGAGTCTATACAAGACATGCATACTATATTCACATCCATCATAAATGAGCTTCACTCTCTAGGTGAAATAATTCCCAGAAACAAGTTGGTTCGGAAGATTCTGAGTGTCTTACCTGGTTCTTGGGAAAGCAAAGTGAATGATATTACTGAAGCAAAAGACTTACAAACTCTAACAATGGATGAGTTGGTTGGGAATCTAAAGACGTACGAGTTGAAGAAGAAAAAAGACAGTGAGAGAAGAGAACAAAAAAGGGAAAATAACCTGGTTCTAAAAGCTGAAGAAAATGACTCAAGTGAAGAAGATGGTGACATGGCCTATCTTACTAAGATATTTCAAAAGATGGTTCGAAGGAATGGTGGTATACCAAGAAGAGGTATTTCAAGAAAATCAAGGAACTATGATCTCTGCCACAAGTGTGGAAAACCTAGGCACTTCATCAAAGACTGTCCACTACTGAAGCAGGAGCCCTACAAGCACAATGCTGACAAGACAGCCAAGAGGAACCAGGTTCCTGACAAACGATTCAGCCGGAAGAGTGCTGTTGATAATATTGTGAAGCAAGCTCTTGCTACCTGGGGAGATTCCGCTAGTGAATTAGAACAGGAACCAGAAGCAGGTAACAGTTCTATGATGGCAGTAGAGAACGAGACTAAGGAGTATGATTCACTGTTCGCGCTAATGGCTCAGTCCGATGATGATGAAGAGGGTGAAAATGATGAGGCAAATTTCAGGGATGTTTAGAGAAATCTGAAATCCTACTCCTCAAAAAAGTTAATTTCATTAGCAAATTTTCTTATTGATGTTTGCTACAGCCTAGTTGATGATAAATATTCTTTGACCATAGAGCTAGGAGAAACTGAAAAGTCTAGAGATGATCTAGTTGTTTGTGTGGTAGATTTAAAAGAAACCATAAGTGAGCTTGAAAAAGAAAAAGAATCTCTAACCTGTAGACTTAACAGTGTAAAAAATGAGAGAGATGACTTGATGGTGGTTGTTGTGGACCTAAAAGATACCATAAGTAATTTTGAGAAAGAAAAGAAAGCACTAGGTGAAAAGACAAATAGTGCAGAAGATGAGAGAGATGATCTAACTGTAGTGGTAGTAGACCTGAAGGAAATAGTGGAGAACTTGAGCACTGAGAAGAATACTTTAGCTGAGAAAATCAATGTTGTTGAACAAGAAAGAGACGATCTTTTGGTGGTGATTTATGACCTAGAGGAATAATTGAGGAACTCAAATCAGAACATAGGAAAGTGAGCATAGAGAAAGGGAAGGAGGTAGCTAGTGAGAAGTACATTACGCTTGAAAAGGAACTAACTGATGTCAAAACAAGCATGTGTTGTGAACTTGAGAAAAACAGGAAACTTCAATCTAAAATGGTTAAACAAAAAATGGATCTTGATAAATCACTAAAATGAACCTGGTCCACAGATGCTGTCACTGCCATGTACTTGAACAACAGTGGAAATAGGCAAGGAATCGGGTTCCAAAAGGAGAAAATTCCTTACAACCCTCATAGCAAGTGTGTCACTGTTCCAGAGCTCTGTACCCACTGTGGGAACAATGGGCACTTTAAAGAAAGTTGCCCTGCCAGAGCTCAATCTTTTCAGAAAAATAAAATGTTTGCTGACAAAGTGACTCCACCAGGGGGACCAGGTCCCTCGAAGAAAATTAGATTCTTGTCTGCTTGAACTAGAAAAGCTCTTATTCATCCTTTTCCTAACTACAAGGGACCCAAACTTGTTTGGGTTCCTAAATCTAACCCTTAATTTTTATGTGCAGGGACCAGTGAGAGAAACAGGACTGCAATGGATCATGGACAGTGGATGCTCAAAGCACATGATTGGGAACACCATGGATTTTCTCTCATTGAAAGCCCTGCAATGAGGAGATGTATCCTTTGGCAATGGAAAAGGGGGGTACATTCTCGGTTTTGGAAGGGTTGGAAGATCTATTGAGCACTCAATTGAGAAGTACTATGAAGACGGCTTGAAGTATAGTCTCTTGAGTGTTTCAAAAATCTGCGATAAAGGAAACAAAGTGGAACTCTTATCCAAAATATGTACAGTTACTAGTCTAGCAACTGGTGAAGTAGTGTTGATAGCCAAGCGGCACAAGAACATCTATGTTGCTGACCTTGAATCGTTGGAAGCTGGTGAGATAAACTGCTTAAAGGCAGTTGATGATGATGCATAACTGTGGCATAGAAGACTGGGTCATGCAAGATTCTCTTTGTTGAATAAACTAATACAAAAGGACCAGGTTCGCGGTCTTTCTAACTCAAAGTTCACTTGGACACTGTTTCCTAGAGCAAAAGATGAAACCTTCGAAGTATTTGTGGCATTTGTCAAGAAAATCCAAGTGAAGATGGAGTTGAAAGTAGCTTGCATCAGATCCGACCATGGGACAGAATTTGATAATGCAAAATTTGATGATGTTTGCAATGAGAATGGAATCACTCACAATTTCTCAACTCCAAGGACTCCTCAGCAAAATGGTGTGGTCGAAAGGAAAAACGAAACTCTGGAAGACATGGCACGAACAATGCTTATTGACAGTGGGATTACAAAAAATTTCTGGGTTGAGGCAATCAGCACTGCGTGCTATTTGGTGAACAAGTGCATGATCAGGTCCCTCCTAAACAAAACCCCCTATGAGCTGCTCAATGGAAGAAAGCCAAAGATAACTCATCTGAGAGCCTTTGGATGCAAATGTTATGTCCTGAACAATGGGAAGAATCAACTTGGAAAATTTGATGCAAAAAGTGATGAAGGAATCTTTTTGGGATACTCCTCTCAAAGCAAAGCCTACAAAGTGTACAATAAGAGAACCCAATGTGTATAAGAGAGCGTTCACGTGTTATTCAATGAGACACCTTCCCAAAACAAGGTTGATGATCAAGACAATGAACCATTTTTGGTTCCTGGAGAAATATCGGATGTCTCAAATGGAAAAGCTGACATGATGAGTCAGATGAGGGAAATAAGTGAAGACAGTGCAACTACTTCCTCAAATACACATGAGGAACCTGGTACCCCGATTACTACTACTGAAGTTGAAGAAAGAGTTAGAGATGTCGCGCAAGGCACTCCACAGGTTGCAGAACAAGGAATGCAGGGAAATCCTTCTGATGTACCAAGTTCCTCCACTGACCAAATCCAAGTCCCAAATTGGAAACACAAAAACTCTCACCCCCTTGATAACATAATTACTCCCATTGATTCAAGAGTTCAAACTAGATCCAGGACCAGAAACTCCCTAGCCTTTTCAGACTTCCTATCCCAAATAGAACCAAAATATATCAAGGAAGCTCTGAAGGATGCAGACTGGATCGTTGCTATGCAAGAGGAGCTGCACCAGTTTGAGAGAAACAAGGTTTGGCACCTGGTACCTCGACCCTCAGATAGAACCATCATAGGAACCAGGTGAGTGTTCAGGAATAAGCTGGATGAAAATGGAAACACCACAAGGAACAAAGCAAGGCTTGTTGTTCAAGGATACAATCAGGAAGAAGGGATTGATTATGATGAGACGTTTTCTCCTGTTGCTCGCATGGAAGCCATCTGGATTCTTATTGCTTTTGCATCTCATATGGAATTTACCTTGTTTCAAATGGATGTGAAGAGTGCCTTTTTGAATAGTTTTCTCAAAGAAGATGTATATGTTAAGCAACCTCCAGGTTTCGAAAGTCATATACACCCTGAGTATGTGCTCAAATTAGACAAAGCTCTATATGGATTGAAGCAAGCTCCTAGAGCTTGGTACGAGAGACTATCAAAGTTTCTACTGGACAATAGGTTCACTCGAGGAAAAATTGACAACACACTGATTCTGAAGAAGCGGGGAAGGAACCTGCTCATTGTTCAGGTGTATGTGGATGACATCATATTTGGGGCTACAGCAGACTCACTGTGTAAGGAATTTCCCAAACTCATGGGCAGTGAGTTCGAGATGAGCATGATGGGGGAACTGAACTTCTTTCTGGGTCTTCAAGTGAAGCATTCCACAAAGGGAACTTGTATTAGTTAGCATAAATACATCAAGGAGCTGTTGAAAAGATTCGACATGGAGGAACCAAAAGTGATCGACACCCCCATTGCAGTTGCAACCAAGCTTGACATGGATGACTCTGGATCTCCTGTAAACCAAAGAATGTATAGGGGAATTATTGGTTCTCTACTATACCTCACTGCTAGCAGGCCAGATATTGTGTTTAGTGTGGGGTTATGTGCCAGGTTTCAATCAAATCCTAAGGAGTCTCACCTCAAGGCTGCCAAAAGAATCCTACGCTATCTCAAGGGCACACAGGACCTGGTTCTGTACTATCCCTCAGGTGACAATTTTAATCTTGTTGATTATGTTGATGCTGATTATGCAGGTTATCTAGTGGACAGGAAAAGCACCTCAGGAATGGCTCATTTCCTTGGGTCTTGCCTAGTCTCATGGGGGACAAGGAAGAAAACTCGGTGGCTCTCTCCAAAACTGAAGCAGAATATGTTGCAGCCGCATCTTGCTGTGCTAAGTTGCTGTGGATCAAACAACAGTTGGAGGATTTTGGGGTATACATTGGCAGTGTGCCACTCCTATGTGATAACACCATAGCCCACAACATGGAAGAGAACCCGATTCAACATAAGAGAACCAAGCATATTGATGTGAGACATCATTTCCTCCGAGACAATGTTGAAAAAGGGCACATCTGCATGAAGTTTTGTTGCACTGAAGATCAGATTGCTAACATCTCTACCAAGGCACTGAGCAGGAAATACTTTCAGAAAAATAAAATGGCACTGGGGTTGCTAAGACCTAACTGAGGACCTGGTTCCTTAACATTGGCTATGAGAGGCACTCTCAGGTACAGTGAGCTAAAGTGTTTTCTGACTAAGCCTAACTCACATAAATACCTTTGCAGGTAGACACGCATGGTGATTACAGAAATTAAAGGTACGACTCTGTAGAAAAAAAGGAAGCTGAAAAACTTTTCCAAGAAACAGGTACAGGACCTAGTTCATGTACCACAGGTCAGTAGTTATGTGTTTTCTATGCCTATCTCAAAAAGTAACAAATTAATTACTGCTGCCACATCATCCGATTTTTCAGTGTCTATGTCCATCACATCCATCTCTCAAATCCTTTAACTCCTTCTGCACGTTCTCTCTTCCCAAAACACCTACCGTCATTTTCTTTTTGAACACGTTCCTCTTTCCCCTCATCATTACACCTTCATTTTATCAAGCTCCTTCTTCTCTAACCGCTCAGTATCATCTTCACATACTATCTCTCTGAAAATCATACTCTCTTCTACACTAAAAGTCGTTCTATCTCCCACAAAAATGGCAAATGAGAACTCACCCTCTCTCTCTCCTACCACTCACTCCAACCCCGATCCAGCGGAGGTTCAGTCCTCCTCTCTCCTAGACGTCATCATCCCTACACCTAACTCCTCTTCACTACCTACCGATGCTTCTCCTTCTACAAAACCCACTGATTCTCCCTCGCTTGAAAAACCAAAAGAATCCCCAGCAAATGACCTTACTCAGACCTCTGAAGCCTCTGAGGATGACCTTTACCAGTATCTCAACTCCTCTCTCCTTGATTCCACGTCTCCCTTGGAGTCTCCTGAAAAAGAAGTGGCCGAGAACATTATGGCCATTACTTCTGAGAGTCTTCCCTCTGAAGGAGCTTCTTCCCTTCCTGAACCTCAGGGAAAAGAACCTCAATTTCTAGGAGATGACGGGACCCTGGTCTTGTTTGAATCCCCAGTTCATGAGTCTGTCAAAGAGAATTCTGGTGAGGAACCTGGTTCTCCGCTCCCCGAAACCAACCAGGAACCTATATTCTATACTCATCTTTTAGAGTCCATTCCTCCTCTCTCCGAGCCTACTAACGAGGATGATAAGGACGAGATGGTCTTGAGTGCTCGCTTTAAGCTTCGCCATAAAGTGCTTACTCCTGAATCATCTGCCAAGTGACCATCCACACGGTTGTAAAAGAAGGAGGCCTTTGACTCTGCTCTGGGAAAGAGCAATAAAAACAGTAAAAAGAAGAAGAAGATACTGATGAAGGAGGGGAAGGAGGTGGTGGTGGATGACGATATTCCTGTGGTTGAGGTGGAAGAGGATTCAGAAGAGGAACCAAGTTCCTTGGTAACAAGAAAATCTCCCTCTAAAAGGTCATGCTGGAGTTGTGGATAAATGGCAAAGAAAACAACGTGTGTCGCTTGTGAAAAGCAGTGGAAAGCTCAAGCAAGCTGAAGTTGGTGAAGCTAGTGTCAAAGACTCCGTGGCTGTAGAATGTTCTAAGGGAAAGTCTGTGCAAAAGTCAGGAAAAAGAAAAAGAGAATTGGAAATTTTTGGGGAACCAGGTTCAGTGCAAACAATACCAAGTGACAGTGGTAAGTGGCAAGAGAATGTGAGGAGTTAGAGGGTGCTATGGGCTCGGATGTTTGACCCAGAGATTTGTGAAATGGCTAGAATGCGCCAAATTATAGCCATGGTTGAGTTTCAGAAGTGGTATCATCTCTTCAATGTGAGTGTGCCCAAAGTATATGAGGATGCGGTGGAGGAATTTTATGCATCCCTATTCACAATTGCTGGGGATCATATTTGTGTTCTAGTAGAAGGAATCGACATTGTTTTTGACGATGCTGCTCTGGGAACAGTTCTTCAAGTTCCATATAGGGGACTGTCTTCTGTGAAAACTAATGCTACTTCTTGTGAGGGAGACTTTCGGCGAGCCATTGTTAAGGCGGGCACAATTTAGCAAGGGGAACGGGTCCACAAGAAAGCTATGCTCCCGATTTACCAGCTTTTATTCGAACTGGTAAATAAGGTACTTCTCCCCCGTGCTAAAAGGAGATCGATTGCCTCCAAGGATGATTTGACATTGATGGAGGCTCTTTATTCCTTCACCCCTATCAACTTGCCTGCTCTTATGATTGAACATATGAGGAAAGTGGTGAATGTCAAGGATGTTAATCATGGGCTCCCGTATGGTTTCCTACTTACTCGGTTATTTGAGTTCTACAAAGTACCTATTGCAAAACCCCGAGTAGGGACCCGCAAGAAGACCTTCTCCAAGACGACCTTAGAGGAATGTGAATGTTTTCAGAAACTTGGGGGTAGCACTTCTACAATATCCTAATTGATCAATGCATTGGATGATGCAAATGAGGTGATCAGGGAGTTGAAGGCTCAGATTGCTATTTTGGAGACTCAGTTGAGCCAAGTCTCTGGGGGACCTGGTGCTGTTCATTCTTCAAATGAGGATGTTGCCCGCTAGACCAAAGAGAACACTAAGCTTAGGCAGCAGGTAGAGAACCTGCGGGAGAAACTTCTAGAGGAACAAATGTCTGCAAATGCCCCTATGTATTTGGTTCTCAAGACTCTTGCTGCATCCTCCTCCAAGCCTTCCTCTTCTAGTGCCCCCTAGGATTCCATCTCTGCCCATTCCTTGTATGTTTTTGATGATGTTTGTGGTTGGTAGTACTTCTTTTGTTCTTTTTTGTGTTTGGTAATTGGAACCCACCTAGCAGCTCCCGTTTTCAAATGTCCAAAATCAAGTCTTTGCTATCCCAAGCAAAGACTTCTCTGTACTTAACAACTCTTTTGGTATGAATGAATCAGCTCTTTAATGTTCTGTATATTGCCTACTTGCTTTTTCCTTATGTTTTCTATCATGTTGTGTGCACACATGGGGCATGAGTTAGCTTTGTCAGACTTCTTTATGCCTTCTGTCTGATTGTGCCTTTTTATGATGCCAAAAGGGGGAAGATCATAAGAATAATTAATGGCAGGGCTTAGGGGGGAGGCACATAGACAGGGGAAACAATATGGGGTCCTGGTCTTGTATCTGGTTAAGTTAGACTATAAAAATGGTTATTAATTATAAAAGTTTGTCATCACCAAAAAGGGAGAAATTGATGGGTTAGTATTCTGTTTTGATGATCTAACAAACTTTTATGTAAAGAACCAGATAAAGGACCTGATGCATAACTAGCACAATCAGTCAGCATGAACTCAAGAAATCTGGGCAGCGTACACTTAAACTCACAGGGAACAGTTCAGGGACCTGATCCCTTAACATTTTCACTGACGGAAGTACAGGTCAACTCTACAGCTGAAAAGCTGTGACAGAAAAGTGACTGCCTGTAACTATACACGCTACAGTGCAGCAGTCACTTCCCATTGGTTGAAGATTGTACCAACTAAGCATGGACATCCTTCTTGGAAAGTCCTAGGGATATAATATCTTGTTTGAAGACAAACAAGATATTCACTTGAGCATTTACTAACATTCTTCATAGCATTGAAGATTTGCTCCAGCATTGAAGACTCAAGTGTGTCAAGAACAAGAAGACAACTCCACTAAGATTGACCAGTTTCACTACATGTTGTTAGGTGTCCTTAGTTGAGTTGTAATCTTGTATTTTGCTTTCTATTGTATCCTATTTGCTTTCTTAGAAGCCTTGTATTAGGAATCCTAAAATCATAAACCATCAGTATTTATGTTGTGACTAAGTGCAGTCATAAGTTAAAGTCTTGTCACTAGTGAGTAACAAAGTGGCTTGTAATAAGTGTATTACAAGCTAGTGAGTCAAAGTCTTTGTAAGAGAGTCATTACAAAGTGAATTGTAATAATTGAGATTACAAGTTAGTGAAGTTGAAATCCTACTAGTGTAGGTCGTAGTTTTTATCCCTTTAAGTTGAGATTTTTCCACGTAAAAATCATGTGCCTCTTTTACTTACTGTCTCTATCGATAACTCTGAGGAAACTGGTAAAGGACCAGGTCTCTTTACATTTTGTGGAGTCCCAGAAACTATCAAATGGGTTCACATTCATCAACTTGAGCTAATATTTTTCCCTTAACTTTTATCACACACGTATTATTATACTTCTAAGATATTTGTAGCAATTAGTATGAGATACACGTGTAATGCACGTGCTAAAAAACTTGTAGGTATTACATATAGAGAGAGTTCCTTCAACCAAAAAAAAAAGAGAGAGAGAGAGTTCCACAGTTCCTTTCCTTTATAGATCTAAGAACATACATAATTGCTCAATGTAAATTTCCTAACACATAGGGGTTATGGTCCCATTTACCACCATTTAGATCGGCTTGACCATAAACAATCTGATCTTTAATTTGATGGCCATATTGTGCAAAACGAGCGTTATATACCAATTAAGCGAAAAACAATTGATATTTAAAAACAAACAAAACAAAATTAGCTATGTTGCATATAACAATAATTAAAAGAAAAGTAGTTGCTATATAAAATCTTAAATTTTTAAATGCAATGATCTATAAATAATTCAACATATTATCAAAGCTAGTACACATAACCTTTGGATTCACGTATATAACTGCTTCTGATCAACATAATATATTCACGTATACATTTTGTAGAACAATTATTAGGCTCGTACGCAAGGGAAATAGGATCTTGGAGATAAATAGTAGATAAAAATGTTCAATCTCTGATAAGTTATACTTTAATTAGATGATACGGAGCATATAATTAATCAAAGTTGGTGTAAAAAATGAATGGAAAGGTCAGGTAAAGTTAGAAATGGCTACTAATTCTAAAATATTGAAAGAGTAAAGAACGAAATGAAAAGTTGAAAGAGCTACATATATCTCGCCATTATCATCAGAAGTTCATGTAGTTATAGACCTAAATCCTAATTCCCATCATTCAACTAAATTTCGGGCAACATGTAAAGCATAAAAAGAAGAAAAATCAAATAATTAAATGTATCTAATTCTAAATGATCAAACATTAACCACTCAAAGGTTGTGGTGGAGTAACCAACACGTAAGTATTCTTCCATCTTTAATCAAAGTTTTAGGGTTCGAGCCCTAGTATGAAGTCGATTTCGGGTAAAGAACGTTTTACCCGCAAAGTAGGACTTTCCTAACGCGAGTCTGGATTAGTTGCCGGGCCTCAAAGTTGGTATGTACCGGACACCAGATGGAAATAAAAAAAGATGATCACATTATGGACACATGAAATAATCTTGATGAAAAGAAAAGTCGCTTCGATTGAAAGGATCAAGCTTGTTATGGCATGGAGATGGATCAGAAGGTGGCACTGGTCCTCTTGGAAGCTGGTTTTGAAGCAAACTCTGATAATTCTTCTCTTGTATATCTCTTATGCTTTCAACTTTAGAAGCCATAGCTATAAGTAGAAGAAAAAGAAGAAGCAAAACTAAAGCCCTGAGATTAAATCTCTCACAAACTGACATTTTCTTTGCTCCTTTTATCTTCTTGTTCTTGCACCCTTCTATTTGTTTTGAAGGGGAAAATTAATGAATTTTAACAAAGTGTTGAAGTTTATAGTATTCAAGTTGCTTGTGCAGACAAAGAAGAAAACATTTCACTGCCGTTTGTTTAGACTAATACTCCATCCATCACAATTTATGTAACGGTGTTGACTATCACAGAGTCTAAAAAAAATAAAAAAAATTTCAAATTTGCGATCGGAAATAAATCATAATTAAATATTTTTGTGGCTATAAATCATCTTATTAACAAAGATAAAAGAAGAAATTAAAATAACAAATAAAGTGAGATATTCTTTTTGTGACAGAGGGGTAGTATATACAGCCGAAAGCATTTTAATAATAGAAATTTATGGCTAATTTAGGTTTTGGACCACTTTGAATTTGTTAGTTTTTAGAAATCGTAAGTTGAATGATGCAGTGGCGGCCAGTTTTCGAACTCTAAACCTATAGTCTTTCTTTAATTACATATATTAACTCTCATTAAATATTAATTAAGTAGAAATTAAGACTATTTCGATTTGTCAAAAGAAACGTGGTTTTGTAGCTTTGATAATCCTGTGGCGTAGCTGGCTAGACGGCTAAAATGAGGAAATTGTAAAATGAGAAACGTGGGATTTTTACACAAATAGCCGGTCATATTAATTGTTTACTTTTTTTAATTATATACGTAAATTCTATATTGATTATACACAATTATACATATATAATATACAAATTATGTATATATTATATATTCACCGACTATTTTTAATTTAAGTAATAGGTTGTGCGGCTATTTAAGTTAATTCTTCAAAAATTGTAATAGCTTGATAATCCTTGCAACCAAAAAATCCCAACTCCCATATTTACTCATATATCAGTCCATAAAATAGAAGAAAAAGAAGTTTAATTCTACCAAATTCAAAGTTTTTTTTTTTTTTTTTTTTAGTTTCTCTACCTAGTTTTTCAGTTCCTCCAATACCCATCTAAAATTTCAATTTTATCTACCACGCCCACCTCAAATTTCCCCTTAAATAAATGAAATTGAGAGAAAATAGATATGCTTGGCATTGTGGGTGAGCCCCCGCAGTCCAAAGTGGAGTTACGTTTCAACACATCTTAGAAAAAATAAAAATTTATATATCAATAAGCCTGTAACTGTCCCACATCGCCTATGACCGTTTATTGAACTGATTTTTGGAATTGAGTTAACCTCATATTCATTTCTTTATCAAGCGATTGGACATTGCTTCGAGAGCTTTCCTTTTCTCACCTCCCTTCTTGCTGTAACTGTTATATTAAAAACCTTCTCAGTTTGTAATTCTTCTTGAACATTTAAGAGTAATCGGTCGGCTTAATTTATATATACTTTCCTAGCTTTGTATCCGGTTGAAACCAGGGATATTCGATTTTATTATTTAATCGAGATCATAATGTTACATTGAAGGCCGACTTCGACTAAATCAAGAGGATAAGGCACCGAGTTCGAGATCGAGATCGAGGTTAGTAACAATCGAAGCCAAATAAGATAGACACCGAGTAATATCGGAGACAACACAATAACGGAAATGCGAGATATCCGTGATTGGTCGAAGATCGTGGCGAGAATCTCGGAACGGATCAAATCAGAAACAGTTAATCAGCTAATCATAGGATTTCCTTCAGTAATTAAAGTTATACCATAAGTAGAATTCCTCTACTATATAAAGGGGAGTTCTAATCATTCGTAAGACATCATTATTCACAGAGATTAAAGCAATATAATTCTTTCTTTCTCGCTTACATTATTGTTCGTCAGCTTGTTCCATTTTCTAGTTATTCTTGCATATATCAGTTCGAGAGTACTTCAACTCGAGGGCTGAGTTCTGTCTGAACAACTAGTTTGCTCTACTTATAATTTAATTCTGTCGTTTATCTTCTTATTTATCAATTGATGTTGAGTGAAATTACATATTCTTAAAATCACAATATAAGTTTAATTGTTATCCAAATTTTAGGGTAAATCGTTTGGCGCCCACCGTGGGGCTAATGATAATAGTGATTGCTTAATACTGATTCTGATAACACACACTACTTTACGCTTGTTCTTGTAAGTGTTTTTGTTTACAAAAAAAACATGTCAAACTCACAAACAACACTCACACATGGTGACAACGACCTCATATTTCACAGGGAAAATGACAATATAGTCGCCCCAGGGATCGAGGTTCCCCAGGCTGATCTCGAGGGAACACCGAGTGCTAATCCAGTCGACGTCAGTTCACATATCACCCTAAATGCAAATTTGGGCGCTAATCCCGAAGGAAGCGTTCGTAGGGAAGGCTGATCCGGTGATCGAGGTACGCAGGGCGATGGTGTAGTTAGCCTCCAGGTGATATTCGAAATGCTACAGGCTCAACAAGCCGCTATAGCACAACTACAAAACCAACATCAAGCCCCTAGTGGGGTCGAACCAGAAGTCGTCCATAGAACCGAGCCAGTGCCAATGCCAGAAAGATCAAATGCCAACGAATCATGGACTGACCCGCCGTAATGAAGATGTTCAAGGAACTCACTAAACGAATTGAATTGGGAGAGAAGAAAATCGAGGCAAATGATAAGAAAGTAGAGACATGCAATTCCCGGGTTGATCAAATACCGGTGGCACCACCGATTTTTAAAGGTATGGACTCAAAGAAGTTTCTGCAGAAGCCGTTCTCCCCAAGTGCGGCTCCGAAGCCCATTCCGAAGAAATTTCGCATGCCGGAAATCCCTAAGTACAATGGGACCACCGATCCCAATGAGCATGTCCCCTCTTATACATGCGCCACAAAAGGAAATGATTTGGAAGATGATGAGATTGAATCTGTTCTACTGAAAAAATTTGGAGAGACTCTATCGAAGGAAGCAATGATCTGGTATCACAATCTACCATCTAATTCCATCGCCTCATTCGCCATGCTGGCAGACTCTTTCGTAAAAGCACATGCCGGGCAAATAAAGGTTGCGACGAGGAAATCGGACCTTTTCAAAGTAAACAAAAGGATAACGAAATACTGAGGGAGTTTGCATCTCGGTTCCAGATGGAACGCATGGAACTACCACCGGTCACAGACGATTGGGCTGTTCAAGCCTTCACGTCAGGTTTGAAAGAACGAAGTTCGGTGGCATCACGTCAACTGAAGCAAAATGTAATTGAATATCCGGCGGTAACCTGGGCCGATGTATATAATCGGTACCAATCGAAGATCAGGGTCGAGGATGATGAATTGGGGACCCCCTCCGATTCCGTCTATCCGAACAGGCCCGTAGGCAAAAATCAGAGGGATATCGACAGGGAACCTCGGTCGAACAGAGACCGATATCATCCATACAATGTAGATCGAAGAAATAGCGGACCAGAATACAATCCCATCCGAAATGATCGAAGGATCGATCGAGGGCAGATCTCTCGAGGACTCATGAGCAAAAGTGGTTTCGATAAGCATGTTGATCCCATAGAGGCACCACGATTATCGGAGTACAACTTTAGTATGTCAGGTATTGTGTTGGCCATTTGGGAGAAGCAAAGATACTAGATGGCCCAGACCCAAACAAACTGATCATTTCCAAAGAAACCCCAATCTAATATGCAAGTATCATGGCACGCATGGCTACAGAACCGAAGACTGCAGACAACTGAGGGAGGAGGTAGCCCGTCTATTCAACGAGGGCCACCTTCGAGAGCTTTTGAGCGATCGAGCTAAGAACCATTTCAGATACAGGGACGCCAACAGGAAAAATGAGAAGGAATTACCACAGCACGTGATTCATATGATCGTTGGTGGGGTGGATATTCCACAAGGGTCCATGTTCAAGCGTACTAAAGTATCAATTACTAGGGAAAAACAGACCCGAGATTATGTGCCAGAAGGCACCGCATCATTCAACGACGAGGAAGCAGAAGGGATCTCTCAACCTCACAATGATGCTCTGATAATTTCTATCCTTATGAATAAAATTCAGGTTAAACGTGTATTGATTGATCCAGGGAGCTCGGCCAAAATTATTCGATCGAGGGTCGTGGAGCAGCTTGGCCTACAAGATCAAATCGTACTCGTAGCTCGGGTCCTCAATGGTTTCAACATGGCCAGTGAAACAACTAAAGGTGAAATCATTTTACCGGTAAACATAGCTGGGACTATTCAGGAAACCAAGTTCCATGTAATCAAGGGCGATATGAGGTACAAAGACCTACTCGGAAGGCCCTGGATTCACAATATGAGGGCAGTCCCTTCAACACTTCACCAAATGCTGAAATTCCCAACGCCGGATGGAGTGAAAACGATATATGAGGAACAACATGCTGCAAAAGAAATGTTCGCAGTAGATGAGGTAGTACTAATATCTGTGCTTTTATCAACAAAGGGATCGGAGACCAAAGAAAAACAGGAGGCTAAATAGCAACCACAGCCACCAGCCTCAGCTCAGTCGAAAAAGTAGGGAACGGAAGAGGACGACGACTACTGGATCCCTCGATCCTTCATTATCCCCGAAGATTCTGACGCCACCAAATCAACAGTCGAGGAGCTGGAACGGGTTATATTGATCGAATACCTACCCGATCGAAAGGTATACCTGGATACGGGGTTAACCCCCGAACTCAGGAAAAACCTCATTAGATTTCTTATCGATAATATGGATTGTTTTGCTTGGTCCCACTTAGATATGACAGGGATCCCACCGGAGATCACAACATATCGATTGATCCTGACCCCGAAGTTCAGACCGGTAAAACAAAAGAGAAGGCCCCAGTCCGAGGTAAAACATGCATTCATCAAGGATGAGGTAACCAAACTTCTCAAAATAGGATCCATTCGAGAAGTAAAATATCCCGAATGGTTAGCAAACGTAGTTGTAGTCCCTAAAAAGGGAACAAACTTAGGATGTGCGTAGATTATAAAGATTTAAACAAAGCATGTCCCAAAGACTCCTTTCCTCTGCCAAATATTGATCACATGATCGATGCCACAGCCGGCCACGAGATCCTTAGTTTTCTCGACGCCTACTCCGGGTACAATCAAATTCAAATGAACCCGGAGGATCAGGAAAAGACTTCGTTTATCACTAAATATGGAACCTATTGTTATAATATAATGTCATTTGAGCTAAAGAAATATTGGTGCTACTTACCAACGCCTAGTGAACAAAATGTTCGAAGAACAAATAGGTAAATCAATGGAGGTCTATATTGACGATATGCTAGTTAAGTCCCTGCCGCGCAGAGGACCATTTAACATATTTTCAGGAAACTTTCAGTATATTGAGAAAATACAACATGAAGCTCAATCTGAGAAATGTGCATTCGGGGTCGGTTCGGGCAAGTTCCTCGGCTTTATGGTGACAAATCGGGGAATCGAGATCAACCCCGATAAAATCAAAGAAATTGAAGACATCACAGTCATGGACAACGTTAAGGCCGTACAAAGAATAATGGGAACAAAATTGTTCGAAGGTTCAAAAAAGTAAAAGGTTTTACGGTCGAATGAACCGTGTCCATGTAGATTACTCGAGCCCTAGTGGAAAAACATGTACGCATGTACGATCTATTGAAAGACTATTTTTTCCTAACCAGATGTTCCATGCCTTGGTGAAATTTCTACTTTACAATTTCATACTTATGATCTATTGCGAAAGCTGGCTCAAGGGATGATCGCAACTAAAGCTCGAACAATTAACCCCGTACTCGAGGACTGCCATCCAAAACTCGACATGTTTGAATTACTAAAATTCGAGATCGTAAGACCTCAAAAAGGCAATCCTCAATTTTATAGGCCAAGGCCACCCCACTCGGGGACTGACACTTCGAATAACTTCAAAGTATAATTGGGAAAATAAGCCGAAGAGGCAGATCCCAAGGCTACGACCAAACTAACGTGGTTCGGATACCCGAATTCTGCAATAAAGACAGGCCTTCGAATTCTTTTATAAGCCGATTAAAGAGGCTAACCTCGACAAAATAACTAAAGGGTTTCGACAACGTCAGCCCTCGAAAAACCCTAAGGGGTATCGAACTGTTCGAACCTTCAAATAATTTAGTACTGAACAAAATTGTGCTAAGGCACAAAAAAGTAAAAGGTTTTCGATAACACTAAACCCCGGAAAAAACCCAATGGGTACAAACTTACTTCGTGCTAAGACATGATATATTTTTATATGATTAAACTTTTTAAGCCGAAAAGGGAAAAAAAACCACTCTTTTGAGGCCATATCGGCCCAGTTCAAGAGGCTAAGGGCCATTATATTTTTTGAGTTCGAGAATTCATCCCCACTCAACTAAAATTTAAGGTTTTTACTACTTCGAGTTCAAGCAAGTTTTCACTCGACTACAAAGACTATATTAGTCTGACTTCGGTCAAATTACCTAAGTTTCGAATTCACAAAAAAAATAATTCACAAGGCATGAAGTGTATCAAATTTTTCATAAGGAATAAAGCAAATAAGAATTTTCACAAGTCAAAAGTTGAGACAGATCAAAAAGGAAATATTTTATATATGTGAAGGTATTTACAAAGGACCAGTCGGGGTCTTACACAAAAGCAAGAAAAAATAAAAAACACAAAAGCCCCTAACTATCCTCGGGGGTAGCTTCTTCCTCGGGCTCCTCACCATTTTCGGACCAACTCTTGCTGACATCATCATCATCACCGCCACCATCGTCGTCATCAGAAGAGGCCAATACTCTAGCATCAGCTTCATGCTCTTTTGCCTTCGCTATCTCCTCGGAAAGATCAAAACCTCGAGCGTGGATCTCCTTGAGGGTCCCCCTCTGAGATTGGAATTTATCAAGATCGGCAATCCAATGTGCTCGAGTTTGAGCAGTATCGTCAGCCTCCCTCGCTTGGACTTGAGCGGCTTCAGCATCGGCCCGATAAATGTCCCCCATCTTATCAGCCTCGGTATTTGCTTTCTCGGCCTCAGATTTGGCCTTTGCGAGTTCAGAAGCCAACTGAGCCTCGAGCTCCTCTATCTTCTTTTCCTGAGCCAAGCTCTTTTCCTTCATATCTCGAAGTTAGCCTTCGACCGATAACAACCGGTCTAGAGCAGTCTCTTTCTCTGCAGCAAGGCGGTCCATGCCTTCTTTCCACCTGTAGGACTCCGCCTTCACCATTGACCTCCTCATAGAGCTGCTCGATCCTCTCGATCTTTTGCTGCAGCTGTGATATTGAAATATTAGCCTCCGTTCCCGAATCAAGACAATGAGCTTTTAAGAGTATCATTACCTGCTCGATCAGCTCGGTCTTCTCCTTGTGAGTTTTAGTCAATTCGGCTCGGAGGTCCCTAATCTCCTCATCCTTTTGCCCGCAGTGAAGTTTGAGGTCATTTCTCTCCTCAGAAAGCCTTTGGAGGTCGGCCTTGCATTGTCTTAGTTTAGCCCGGGACTTGGAAATAGCCTATATGTAAAGAAATGGAGTTAGACAGAAGATGGAAGAATACAACATCAACAAAAGGATTAAAATTTACCTGGTTCAGAATTCGTTGAGCCTCTTCAAAAAGGATGGATGCGTCATTCAGGTTGGAACCATCTTCGACCCCGGCAATGCAAACTCGGAAGGGATCCTCCCCTCCGGGGACTCCGCCTACCTCGGGGGTCCTTAAAGCTTGAGCATGCCGGATCGCCTCTTCGGAAAAGGCAGGGAGAGTTGGAGAGTCACCTGTTATCACTGCCCTAAGTGAGTCACTTGGGGCATTCTTCTCAACTCAAGGGGTTTCAGGACGGCCCCCTCAGACGTGCTCGCGGTTTGACAGGAGGCAGCCTTAACCTTAGGCGATTCGGGGACTTTGCCCGAATCCTTCTCCAAAGCCTCCTCAGCACGAGGTGGGGCCTCACCAACCACCACCGTTTCAACAGCTTTTGGGCCCCCGATGGTTTTCCTAACTCGGGTTACCAACACCGAGTCAGCATCTTTAGTTGCTTCTTCTTCCTCCCTTAGCCGCTGAAGTATCTGGGCAGGAACAGTATCTACCTTCGATTTTTTAATCGAACTCTTTTTCTTCTTGGGCTTTGGGTCCTCAGAGGTTGATGCCATTTTTCTCTTGTTCTCTTTTTCCGGTTTCGGAACTAGAGCCGAAGCCTCCCCCTCGCCAGACGGAGGCCTCATGGCCGCATCTTTGCTCAGGCATACACACAAGATAATTGAATGAGTATAAAAGGATATTGTGATCGATTCATCAAATATGTAAAAAAGGGAGCTTACTATGGTTCTTGGTCTCCCATCGTCCTTTTGCTAAATCGGGCCAACAACGCTCGGCGTAAGAGGAGGTCGAGGCCAGTTTTCGGACCCAACTTTTGAGGTCGGGATCACACGAGGCATCCAAGCAGCCGCTACAAAAGAAGGCATTAATGAGAAAAAGCAGAGGAACAGAATAATGCATGGAAACTAACAGTGAAATAGTACTTACGCTTCATGTTCCATTTCTCATGAAATGGCATCTCTTCTGCCGGGATGAGGTCAGAGGTCTTCACTCGAACAAACCTACCCATCCAGCCTCCATCTTTGTCCTCGTCGATGCTCGAGAACATCAACTTGGTTACCCAATGTTGGAGTTTAATCAACCCTCAATAGGTATGGGGGCTGTACAACTTAATAAGGTGGTCGAGGGTAAATGTCATCCCCTCGACTTTGCTCGAAAATAATCAGAGCATGATGACTATTCGCCAAAAGGAATGATGGATTTGGCCTAAGTTTATCTGGTATTGACAGAAGAAGTCATTGATGACGGGGTCGAGGGGGTCCAACGTGAAAGGGTAAGTGTAAACACTCAGATACCCTTCCACGTGGGTAGTGATACTTTCTTCAGGGGTTGGAATCACTACTACTTTATCCCCCCAGTTGTAGTCTCTCTTAATGTGCTCGAGGTACTCCACGGTTATCGAGCAAATGTACCGCGATACATTCTCGCATCGATAAGGGACCAAGGAAGGTTTCTCGATCTTAAAATCGGATTTAAGGCTACACGGACCAGGAACACTCTCCTTAGGGAGTGGATCCACCAGCGTTTTGTCACCGGCCGGAAATGAATAAGAAGCTTCCTCCTTTTGAGGAATTGTTTTAGATGTTTTCGCCATTTTCATGGGTTTGAAGAAAGAAGGAAGTAGTAAGACTTGGTGTTTCCAGATTTAAGGTGAAACCTGAAGATTAGTAGAAAGGAAGAACTTGGGAGAGGTAAAAGCTTAGAAGATTAGAAGAAAGTGAAAGTAAAGTTTGATTCAATGAGGAGAAGGCCTATTTATGGATTTACGGAGACAGTTCAACATCATTAGTGGCCGACCACCAACTAACGCTCATTAATGACTAGAACTGTACTGACAGGAAGTTTCAGTCACTTCCATCGCTTACGTCACGGGGATGACATTATAATTTGTCCAGGTCCAAAAATCGAAGGCTCAATTCGTTTCTTGTCATTACACTCCAAAAAACGAGGGGACTATCTGTATATGGTTGAAATCGGGGACATCCGATTTCACTATTTTATCGAGATAAGAATGTTACATTGAAGGCCGACTTCGAATAAATCAAGAGGATAAGGCACTGGGTTCTAGATCGAGGTTGGTAACAATAGAAGCCAAATGAGACAGACACCGAGTAATATCGGAGACAGCAGAATAACGGAAAGGCGAGATATCCGTGACTGGTCCAAGATCATGGCGAGAATCTCGGAACGGATCAAATCAGAAACGGTTAATTAGCTAATCATAGGATTTTCTTCCGTAATTAGAGTTATACCATAAGTAGAATTCCTCTACTATATAAAGGGGAGTTCTAATCATTTGTAAGGAATCATTATTCACAGAGATTAAAGAAATATAATTCTTTCTTTCTCGCTTACATTATTGTTCATCATCTTGTTCCATTTTCTAGCTATTCTTGCATCTATCAGTTCGAGAGTACTTCAATTCGAGGGCTGAGTTCTGTCTGAACAACCGGTTTGCTTTTCTTATAATTTAATTCTATCGTTTATCTGCTTATTTATCAATTGGTGTTGAGTGAAATCATATATTCTTAAAACCACAATATAAGTTTAATTGTTATCCAAATTTTAGTGTTTATATATATATATACACACACTCTAATTGATACCCTTGTCCTCAAGGCTCAGTGATGGTGAAGGCACAACAACAAGATCAAATAATAGGGTAATCTGTTGATCCAGACATCCTCCATAATGTTTCAACAATGAAATATGAAATACTGGGTAGATACATGATGCAGCTGGAAGTTCCAATCCGTAAGCTACTGAGTCAACACGTTTGGGTGAACTACACAATATAACTACTCCCAAAAATGCACACACAATATGATACAATATACATATTGTATATATATATATATATATATATATATATATATATATATATATATATATATATATA